>RJWM01036462.1:0-18128 GCA_004363535.1 Dasyprocta punctata
AAAAATTACATATAATATACCTAGCCGGGTGTGGTGGCGCACGCCTCTAATCCCAGCACTTGGGAGGCTGAGGTAGGAGGAGCGTTGTGAGTTGGAGGCCGGCTTGGGCTACAACGCGAGCACAAGGCGGGCCTGAGCTACACAATGCGACCCTGCCTCAAAAAACCAGGGCCGGGAGTTTGGCTCAGTGTCTTAAGTGCCTGTCAGATAGGTGTGAGGTTGTGAGTTCAATCCCTGGTGCCGCAAAAAAAAAAAAAAAGAAAAGAAACACTATAGATGTACAGGTGTATCTCCTGCAAACAAGAATCTGCTGGTTGAAATGACACCTGCCCAAGTGACACTAGATGATCAGTAGGTAAACAAATGTGAAGCCAGAGTGATGCTCAGGGTAAACTGTTGTTAAGTGGTTAATTTGTGGACAAGTGAGACCTCTGGGTATCATTGTTATCTCATAGACAAAGTAGATTATTGCACATTTGTGAATTACTGTGGAATTTTTTCTTTTTTTTTATTGTGTAAAAGCTGTCCTGTGCTTTGTGTTTATAATTAATATACAGTAAAATATTTCCTATGAAAATGTGTCTTGATATTAACTTAACATTGGACACTTCTTAACTTATTTGAACAATGATCAGTGGGATTTTCTCCAAACTCTTGTTGGACAAGCCTTACATTTCCTTCCTGTCTTAAGGAAATATAGTTTTGGGTGTTTGTTCTTTGTTTGAGACAGGGTCTCGCTATGTAGCTCAGGCTGGCCTTGAGCTCACTGTGTAGCCCAGACTGGCCTTGAACTCACAGTAATTCTCCTGTCTCTGCCTCCCAAGTGCTGGAATTATTGTTATGTGCCACCATGCCCAGCAGGAAATACAGTTTATTAAACTTTTTCCTGTTGAAACACATCTGAATGTCTTAGCTTGTATCTGTATCTTAATAAACTATTTCCCCCTAATCTTTTGGGTAACTACTGAGAAAAGAATTCTGGTTTTTTTTTTAAGTAAAGGCTTTTCTTCTGGAAATTTTTCTTTGTCAGATTAATTTGCTTGTGCTGCTTACCTCTAGTGTATTTAAAGAAATTTAATTCTGTTTCTGTTCCTTGGCACAAAGTCTGAACTAAAAATAGACAGGCCAAGAAAGTATTCCAGGAGTACCTTTTCTAAGACTTTAAAGCCAAAATAAAATATTCTTTCAGAGGAAGAAGAGATAATTGAGGCCACTTAATTGAGCATAATGGAAAAGATTTGTTCTGCTACAAAAGAAGACAGAAATTTGCCTGTATTTTAAATAGGTTGTAAATTAGAGTATTAGATCAGAAATAGATGCATATTTCTAGATCTAATCACAATTTCTCTATAACTGAATTGGAAATGGGCAAATCACTAGATTGAATTACCTGTTTTGAGGGAAAAGGAATGAAATATATGAGTGGACAACAGTATAACTTCTCTTATAAAATTGCTGGCACCTTGCCTCAGCTTGCCAGAATGCTGGGAGTACAAGTGTACCCCACCATGCCAGGCTTCTTTTCCCTCTTTATTTTGTATTTTGTAATTTTTAATTTTTTTTTTTTTTAGACAGGGTTTCATTATGCAGTTCAGGTTGGCCTTGAGTTCACTTTGTAGCTCAGGCTGGTCTCAAACTTGCAACGATTCTCCTGCCTCAGCCTCCCAAGTGCTGGGATTACAGGCATGGTGCCGTCACACCTGGCTTGGAGTTTTTAATTTTTAAAAAATTAGTTTTTTTGAGTTTTTCGTGTGAGACTACTTACTCTGTAGAGCTGTGCTTTTGTCTGAAATACCTCCATAAAAGAGAATTCTCTTTTTTTCTGATATGATAATCAGCCTTTTCTATCTACTTCAGCTGCTGATTTTATAGGCACTTGTATGCAGTAAGCTTTGTCCTATTTTGTTTGAGTTGTTTGTTTTTGCGTTTATTTATCTATTTTTGGTGCAGACAATGAAACATAGAGCCTCTTCCATGCTAAGCTCTACCAGTGAGCTACATCACCAACTCCTGCATTGAATCTTTATTCAGGTACAGAGAGGAAAACACAGTACAACAGTTGGGGACCCACTGTGGCTTTGTACAGGGACTTTTCTGGTAATTTGAGCATTTTGTGTCTTTGGTCTCAGAATCACGTTCTTCTATGTCTTCTGAAAATACTCAAGGAGCTGCCTGATATCAAAATTTTGCTCATACATGTCAGCTTCACATTTTCTAGTAGCCACATTTTTTAAAAAAGCATGTAAGACAGGAGAAATTAATTTTACTGATACTTTACTTAACTCAGTTTCAGTATGAAGTTAACATAAAATTATTACTGTATTTAATTTTATGTATGTGTGATGCTGGAGATTGAATCTGGGATCTTGTGCATAGTAAGCAAGTGGTTTACCACTGAGCTACACTCACAGTCCTATGTAAAATTACTAATATAGTATTTTACGCTTTTTAGTACCGACTCTGAAATATGGCATATATTTTACATTTACAGCATACATTAATTTGGACTAGTTGCATTTCAGGTGGTCAGTAGCCATATGTGACTATAGATATTATATGAGATAATGCAGGTCTCTATTGATTCCCCAGCCCCTTCCTTAGAATTTCAGAGCTGAGGAGAATTAAAATTCTTCTAATTTGGTACCTTCTCATTTTACCAAAGGGCAAACTGAGCTCTGTAGTCCGATCTGCCTGAGGATGTCCAGCTAATCAGTGATAGCCAGAACTCATTTGGAAAGACTCCCTGAACAGAGTTTTTCTTTCTTTTTTTTTTTTTTTTTTTTTTTTTTTGCGGCACCAGGGATTGAACTCACAACCTCGTGCCCAACAGACAGGCGCTTAAGCCACTGAGCCAAACTCCCGGTCCTAGTTTTTTGAGGCAGGGTCACACTATGTAGCTCAGGCCCATCTTGGGCTCCTGTTATAGCCCACGCCGGTCCTGGAACTCACAACGCTCCGCCTTCCTCAGCCTCCCGAGTGCTGGGATTAAAGGCGTGCGCCACCACGCCCAGCCAGAGCTCTTTCTGATGTAATCGATACCCTTTTTAGGATGGTTCATAACTTGCTTTTCTATGTACATCTTCCACTACATCAGTGTTCTTTTTACTTTGTTTTGCTTATTTACTTATTCATTTATTTTTGTTTTGAGGCTGGGTCTCGCTATATAGTGCAGACTAGCCTTGAACTTGCTTTTGTAGCCCAGGCTGGCCTCGAACTCATGGCAATCCTCCTTCCTCAGCCTCCTGAGTGTGGGATTATGTTTCTAGTTTTTTTTTTTTTTTTTTTTTGCGGCACCGGGGATTGAACTCACAACCTCGCATGTTTCTACTTTTTTAATAATACACATTAGACTATATGTTTCTGACATGCTTTGTACTTCCCTACTTTGTTTCTGCTTAATCTGGTTGTTTTGTTTGTTTTGAGACAGGATCTCACTGTGTGTCGAAGCTAGTCTCAAACTCTTGATCCTTCTGCCTCTGTTTCTCAGGTGCTGGGATTACAGGGCGCGGCGGCACCATATCCTGCTCCTCTATCTGTTTCTTTTACCTATTTCTCAATATTTATATAGCGTAATCGTGCATGTCTGTGTGTGTTTGTGCAGTGTGCATGCATGATATGCTGGGATCAAACCCAGAAGTTTCACGCATTTGAGGCAAGTGCCCTACCACTGAGTTACTTTCTCTGTTTTTTGTTTTTTTTTTTTTTTTTACATTTTGAGGCTAGGTCCCACTAAATTGCCCAAGTTGTCCTCAGATTTGCAGTCCTCCTGCCTTAGCCTCCTCACTAGCTGGGATTACAGATGTCAACCACTGTGGCTAGTTAATATTAAATCATTTTAATTACTCATTATAACACAATGAGTTGAATACATATATTTGCACCATTTTACAGGTAGGTATTAAAGCACAAAGTAACTTTGCAGAGTCATACTGAGTAGATTTAAAGTTAGGCCCTCTGGCTCCAAGAATCCTGTTTTCCTGTATTTTTGTTTTTTAATGATTTATACACTTTTGTTTTATTTTACTTTTGGTTTTTTGAGACAGGGTCTCACTATGTAGTTCAAGCTGGCCTTGAACTCACTATGTAGCCCAGGCTGGCCTTAAACTCAAGTTGATCCTCCTGACTCACTCTCCAGAGTTCTGGGATTACAGGCATGTGCCACTATGTCCAGCTCCTGCACACACTTTATTTACTTGATTGAGAGCCTTTTTTTTTTTTTTTTTTTGGTACTGGGGATCAAACTCACAACCTCGCACTTGCCAGGCAGGCACTGACACCACTGAGCTAAATCTTGTGCCCTATTTTTTGAGACAGGGTCTCACTATTGCAGTTCAGGCTGGCCTTGCACTCACTTTGTAGCCCAGGCTGGTCTTAAATTCACAGAGATTCTCCCGCCTCAGCCTCCCGAGTGCTGTGATTAAAGGTGTGCGTGTGCCACCACACCTGGCTTGAGAGCTTTTTTTTTTATTATACATAACATGCTCTTTGTAGTTGACCCCAACACTGCACACACTGACTTGAAAGAGTCAAGTTGCTGGATTGCTTGCTGCTGTTAACTTGTTTTCTCTCAGGACTAAGGTGAGTGTTTTCATGTAAAATCTTACTTTTAATTCCTGAATTCTGGCACCACTTTTCTGAATTATTTGCTTTGCATAATAATATTTTAAAGGTCAAATGTGGTCAGATGCCAGTTACGGTGGTGCGTGTCTGTAATCCCAGCACTCAGGAGGCTGAGGAAGGAGGATTGCTGTGAATTTAAAGTCACCCTGGGCTGTATAATTGAGTTCAAGGCCAGCCTGCACTACATAGTGAGACCTTGTCCAAAAAACAAAAAATAAAGAGCAAGACAAAACCCTACAAACCAAAAAAATTAAAAACTGATCAGAGCGTGGTGGCAACTCTCCAATAATCCTAGCATTTGGGAGACTGATGTGTGAGAATTGAATTCAAGGCCAGCCTGGGCTACATAGACCCTATAAATCCAAGACTCCCTGGTCACACAGGTAAAATAAGTTCATTATCCTGGAACTTCACAGTGGCTATTTGTATTGCAAAGAGGATAAAACAGATGGTCTTCCTAGACAGAAGGTGTTGAAAAAGGCTCCCAGTCTCTCTATGGACCCCAGTTATACTGTAAAGGTTTGGGTGAGTCCTTGTTGACCGCTGAGTCAAACTCCAGAATTCTTTTATAGCATCCTTAACCTGCGAGTGACACCCAAGTCTTTAGAGATTAGGAGAATTTTGCATATTCTTTTTTTTTTTTTTTTTTTTTTTTTTTTTTTTTTTTTTTTTTTTTTTTTTTTGCGGCACCGGGGATTGAACTCACAACCTCATACCTGCCAGGGCAGGCGCTTAAGGCACTGAGCCAAACTCCTGGTCCTGGTTTTTCGAGGCAGGGTCGCACTATGTAGCTCAGGCCGGCCTTGCGCTTGCGTTGTAGCCCAAGCCGGCCTCGAACTCACAACGCTCCGCCTACCTCAGCCTCCCGAGTGCTGGGATTAAAGGCGTGCGCCACCATGCCCGGCTGAATTTTGCATATTCTTGGGAAAATTTTATAGTTAAGAGATGGGAATGCTGGAGAGTTCTGTAAAGAAATTCTGGAACAAGGCCTGGGGACGTAGCTCAGTGGCAGACCACATGCTTGGCATGTACAACCTGAGTTTGATCTCCAGCACCAGAGAGAGAGAGTGAGAGAAAGTGAGCCAATGTGTGTGTAAGAGGGAGAAGGGAGGGAGAGAGAGAAGGGAGAGAAGAAGAGTAAGAAGAGAGGGAGGAAGAGAAGGAGAGAGGGAGAAAGAGAAAGGCAAGCAAGCTAGCAGAGTTCCCTTTATAACTATGGAATATATTTTCTTTCTAGAATACCTCCTTTCTGAGCTTTAGCTCAGGTGCTACTTGCATGCAGGGCTCCTGGATTCCCCAGTCAGAAATGATTAGTAACACCTTCTGTCTAGGAAGACCATCTGTTTTATCCTCTTTGCAATACAAATAGCCACTGTGAAGTTCCAGGGTAATGAACTTATTTTACCTGTGTGACCAGAGAGTCTTGGATTTATAGGGTCTCTGTAGTCCAGACTGGCCTTGAATTCATGGCAATCCTCACACCTCAACCTCCCAAATAGCCGCTTATAGTTTTCAGAGTACTTTTCTTGTCCTTTCTGTGATTTACATGATCCTTGTGATAAAGCAGATGTCAGAACTATGACTTGATGAAGATTAAGTGATTTTTGTGCAGTGACTAAGCAGGGTATGTAGATGAATTTATCTGCTGTTTATTAATTCTTGTTCTTCCATTTTTAGGTTGTATTGCTTTGGTCTGTAGCACTTTATTGCTCAGTCTTACCGCTTAATACTATTCTATCTTACATGGTTGCAAATCTGTCTGTGTCATTAGATTGCAAGCTTATTGGGCAGGATCATTCCTTGTTTATTTTTGTATTTTCCAGTTTTAGGACATTGATGGGTGTGTGATAATCAGTAAAGGTTTGCTAAATGAAACTACATTACTGTATAAGAAACATTTCTTGCACACCTTGAGTCTACTAGTCTTGTCTGAGTGCCGGGGTGGAATTAGATGCTCTTCTGTGTCTTTGGTGGGCACTTCAATATAGTAAAGAAGATAGAGGTAAACAAATCACAGTGTGGTAGAGGCCACCAAGGATGTAGACAAACATAAGAAAAGCAGCAGACTTGAGCCAGAGGTGGTTTCACTGAGGAGCAGCAGTGGGAAGATGAGCAGAGTTGAAGTAGACAAACTGGGAAAGAAAAACATCCAAGCAGAATAAATACCATTTGCAGTGGTAGGTAGTCATCTGAAAGAACACCGCTTGTTCAGGAAGCTTCAAATGGTTATGTGGCCAGAGATGGTGCTCAGAAGATAGGCAGAGGTCATCATGGGTGATTGTGTTGGGAAGAGAATGAAGACTGTATGAAAACATCTGTTGACAGATTAGATACAGGTTATGAGGGAGAGAAGAGAGAAGAGTTTAGTGTACAGTCTTAGTTTCTGGCAAGGATTACTTAGTGGATTCTGTAACTTAAAGAATGCGGGGAGTTTGATTTGGGCCATGTTGAGATTAATTTGTGCTTTGAATTTAAGACAGTTAGAGATGTCTAAAAGACTGTTGGATACACAGAGCAGTTAAGCAACAAATGTTTATTGATTGTGAAATGTGCTCCAAACTCTGTTTTCTTTCTTTCTTTCTTTCTTTGGTACCAGGGATCAAACTCACAACCTCACGCCTGCCAGACAGGCACTTAGGCCGCTGTGCTAAATCCCAGGTCCTATTTTTTGAGACAGGGTCTCCCTATGCAGTTCCGGCCAGCCTTGAACTCATGTTGTAGCCCAGCCTGGTCTCGAAGTCGCAGCAATCCTCCTGCCTCAGCCTTCCGAGTGCTGGGATTAAAGGCGTGTGCCTCCATGCCTGGCTTTCACTGCTTTGTTTTGATTGGCTTTATTCTGTTTTGTATTGTTGGGTTTTAGTCTCTGTAACATTTAAAAAAAAAAAATAGACCAAGCATAGAATTATTAATCAATTCTTGGTATATTTTTTCCTTGAAATTACCGTTGAGCTGGATGGAAGTGAGTTTGTGTTTAAAAGAATGCTAATAGTAAGCTGTAAATTTTAAAAATAATAAAGAAGCTTGGCATGGTGGCTCATGCCTTTTATCCCAGCACTCAGGAGGTTGAGGTATGTGGAGCATTGTGAGTTCAAGGCCAGCTTGGGCTACAGTGTGAGCGCAAGACCTGCCTGAGCTACATAGTGCAACCCTGTCTCGAAAAACGAGGGCTGGGAGTTTGGCTTAGTGGCTTAAGGGCCTGCCTGGCAGGCGTTAGGTTGTGAGTTCAATCCCCAGTGCCACAAAAAAAAAAAAAAAAAAAAAAAAATTTAAATTAAAATTTTGGTTTTTTTTTTTTTGCGGCACCGGGGATTGAACTCACAACCTTGTGCTTGCCTGACAGGTGCGTAAGCCGCTGAGCCAAACTCCCGGCCCTGGTTTTTTGAGGCAGGGTCGCACCGTGTAGCTCAGGTTGGCCTTGCGCTGGCATTGTAGCCCAAGCTGGCCTAGAACTCACAACGCTCCTCCTACCTCAGCCTCCCGAGTGCTGGGATTAAAGGCGTGCGCCATCACGCCCGGCTACTTAAATTAAAATTTAAATATCATAGACCTAATGTTATGTAGAATGTTGTGCAACACTAATCTTTATTGGAAGAATAGCTGTCTATAAGGACCGAATTGAGTGATTGTCATTAGATCATTATTACTTGTAATAGATTATGAATATTTTCTCTTTGTGTGTGTGTGTCTGTGTCTGTTCATGTTTGTACAAACATGCATGCTTATGTATATTACTAGGGATTTAACAGATGGCCTGCACACTGAGTTATATTCCCAGCCTTTTATTTTATTTTATTTATTTATTTATTTATTTTGTGGCACTGGGGATTGAACTCACAACCTCGCGCCTGCCAGACAGGCGCTTAAGCCATTAAGCCAAACTCCTGACCCTAGTTTTCTGAGGCAGGGTCACACTATGTAGCTCAGGCCGGCCTTGCGCTTGAGTTGTAGCCCAAGCGGGCCTTGAACTCATAACACTCCTCCTACCTCCGCCTCCCGAGTGCTGGAACCAGCCTTTTATTTTTATTTTACAGGTTTTTTTTTTTGTTTGTTTTGTTTTGTTTTTGTTTTTGTTTTTGTTTTTTTGTCTTTTTGAGATAGGTCTCATTGTGCAGTTTGGGCTGGCCTTGAACTCACTTTGTAGCCCAGACTGGTCTCGAATTCACAATGCTCCTCCTGCTTCAGCCTCCACAGTGCTGGGATTACAAGTGTGTGCCACCACACCTGACTGTTACAGTTTTTTTTTTTTTTTTTTTTTTTTTTTGAGTCAGGATCTTGCTAAATTGCTAAATTGCCCAGGCTGGTCTCAAACTTGTAATCCCCAGCCTGAGCCTCCCAGTGTGCTTAAATTACAGGCGTGTGCCACCATGCCCAGCTCTGAGACTCTCTGCTTGTGTTAAGACATTTTGCAGGTTGAAGAAATAAAGAATTTGGGACTGCGGACATAGCTCAGTGGTAGAGTCCTATTAGAATGTCCAGAATCTTGAATCCTGATCACCAGATGCTGATCAATTTGTAGAGTAGCAGCAACTCTTACTCACTGCTGGTATAAATGCAAAGTGGTGCATCCTCTTTGGAAGACAGTTTGGAAGTTTCTTACCAAACTAAACAGTCTCACATATGACCCAGCAATTTTATTCTTTGGTATTTAGTCAAATGAATTGAAAACTTATCTACACACATAACCCTGTACAAAGTTGTTTATTGTCTGCTCTGTTCATAATTGCCAAAATTTAAAAGCAACCAATATGTTCCTTTTGTAGGTAAATGGGTAAAGAAACTGATATATCCAGACAATGGAATATTATTCTGTGCTTAGAAGAAATAAGCTATCAAACTATTAAGTGGCATGGAGGAATCTTAAATGCATATAATTCAGTGAGAGATGCCAATCCAAAGCTGGGTATGGTGGCACATGCCTGTAATCCCAGCCACTTAGGAGAGACAGGGGTCACAAGTTTGAATCCAGCCTAAGCAATTTAGTGAGATCCTGTCCGAAAAGGTAAAAGATGCTGGGTGTGTAGCTCAGTGACAGAGCACCCCTGGGTGCAAACCCCAGCCCACAAACAAACCTGTGAATAGGCTGAATATGTGTGATAGCAAGTTCCAAGTATATGATGCCTGGGAAAGTTAAAACCATGGAAGAAGTGAAAAGATCAGTGGTTTCCCAGGGGATAAAAGAAGTTAAAAATAAATTGCTAAAGCAAAAAAGATGTACAGGGCAGTCAGGGCAATGAAACTACTCTGTATGATACTGTAGTTATGTATATATATACACATACATACATACATACATACATATTTGTCAAAACTTACAGAATGCACTACCAAGAGTGAATTCTAACATGAACTATCAGTAATGGGGTGTCAATGAAGAACCATCAATTATAACAAGTTAGGTGCTGGAATTTTTTCTTCTTCTTTTTTTGGGGCAGGCTCTCCCTATGTAGTTCAGGCTAGCCTTGTACTTGGACTGATCCTCCTGAGTGCTGAGATTATAGGCATGTGCCACCATACCTGGCTAGGGGCTGGATATTGATAGTAGGGAGACTTGCTGATGTACATGGGAGCAGGGTACACATGGGAGCTCTGTACTTTCTGTTTGATTTTGCCATGAACTTAAAAGTGCTCTTTAAAAAATAAAGTGTATTTTAATGTGGATGAAGCAAAAAACTACTTTCCTTAGACTCTTTTAACTAATTAATGTCTCTTTTCATCCTTATACTTGCTTAGGCCAGAAATCTTGAGTTACACCTTGATTCCTTACTATCTCTTAACACCCTGTATCCAGTTAGTCATGAATCTTGCAATGTTATATTCAGAAAAACATTTGGGTCTGCCTGCTTAGCCCGTTTCCTATTTTCATTACTCTGGTCCAAGCTAGTATTAACTTTTTCTTGAGAGAGGGTCTCACCGTGTAGTTCAGGCTGGCCTTGAGCATACTAGGTGGCTAGGCTGGCCTTGAATTCATGGTGATCCTCCTTCCTCAGCCTCCTGAGTGCTGGGATTACAGGTGTGTGCCGCTGTGCCTGGTGAGTATTAGCTTTTATCCAAATAATTGTATAAGCCATCTAGTCTCCTTACTCTGCTTTTGTCCCTAACGTAATCCAGCAACTCTTGCCTCCCTCCACTGCCAATAGTAGACTTTCTGCACAGCAGAATTAAGGTCATGTCAGTTTTCTGCTCAGGACCTTTTGATGGCTTCCCATGACACTCAGTAGAAGCCCAGATTCTTATACTCACTCCAACAACCTAAACAAACCTGTAACGCTCTTGTGGCTTTCAAAACCTCATTTGGCTTATTCTTTGTAACCACACTAACCTCAGTGTTTTTGTCAAACACCAGTTTCATGTTGGGGTTTTGTACTTACTGTGCTCTGCCTGCACTCTTGTGGCCCCACAGCCTTCCCTGCTTTAGATTTTTTGCTCAAAAGTCACTTTTTCCATATTCTGCAAACACTTTGTGTTCTCCTTACTTAAAATATCAACACCTGCCTTTCAGCCTACCACTTCTTATCCTTCTTCCAGTGCTTTAGTTTTCTCAATGGTTCTTATCACTGACAATTTTCTGTATATATTTTACTACTCTTATTGCTGCTGCTACTCCTTTCTGCATACATTTTTTCCTTCTTTCTTCCTGTCCCTCTTTCTTATGTTCTTCCTCCTCCTCCTTTTCCTCCTCTTTCTCTCTTCTCCTTTGTCTTTCTTCCTTTCTCTTCTTTTTTCCTCTCTCTCTTTTCTTTTCTCTTCTTTTGTGGTACTGGGGATTGAACTCTGGGGTACTGATGGTACTGAGCTATATCCCCAGCTCTTTTACATTTTTTGGGTAAGGGTCTCAATAAGTTACTTAGGCTTGCCTCAAATTTGTGATTCTGCTCAGTGTGGTGGTGCACACCTGTAATCCTGTTACTCAGGAGGCTGAGGCGGGAGGATTGCTGTGAGTTTGAGACCAACCTGGGCTATATAATGAGACCCTGTCTCAAAAAACAAAGCAGAACAAAACAAAACAAATTCGTGATGCTCCTTCCTTGACCTGCACCTGGCTACATTTTGTTTTATTCTCTCTCCCTATTATAATGTAAGCTCTTTAAAATAGAGATTTTAGTCCGTTTTGATCATTGTGATTTTTGTGGGTCCAGAACAAAACCTAGTAACATGAAGCACTCAGTGATTATTTGTTGTGTAGAACCATTAGATAGTCAAGATACTATTGTGGAAAAACTAGGAAACCTGAATTCCAGATTTGTTGCTAAGATTCAGTAGCTTTGTGGCCTTAATCTTTGTGAGTCCCAGGCTTAGCGTCTGTGGTAAGCAAGAGATTTTGGCATGGTTGATTTTTAATGCAAACCAGAATTTTGTAACTAAAAACACTCTTGGAGACCATCTTTCATTGTAAAAGTAAGGCCTTTTCGTTGTCAAGGTAAACATTCAGAACAGCGTCTATTACCATTAGGGGTGATGGATGCATTATGTGATACAACCAGGCATTGGTTTGTCACAGCATCTGGGGAGTGTGGGATTTGAGATTACAAGGTCAGCAGGCCAAAAGGAAGACCTTGTCTTTGAGGTGCTATTTGAAGATCAAGAATTTATCAGAATAAAACAAATATTTTATTTTGAAGTTTGCTGTTTTGTTGTCTAATATTTAGGAAATAGCTTGTTTCTCTTATCATCTCTCCCTGCTTCTTTTTTCCTTTTTGGTGCTGGACGTTAAACCTAGAGCCTTGACACTGAGTTACAGCCCTAGCCCCCTTTTTAAAGTTTTGTGACAGGGTCTCACTAAATTGCCTAGGCTGGAACTTGGAGTCATCCTGCTTCACCCTCCAAAGTAGCAGAGTTTATAAGCATGTACCACTGCACCTCACTTTCTTTTAGGCTGTTTTTTTTCCCTCCTCCCCTCCCCACTGTAAGTTTTCTATGCTTCTTTTTTTTTCTTTTGGTACCAGGGATCAAACTCACAACCTCTCACCTGCCAGGCAGGTGCTTCGGCCACTGAGCTAAATCCCCAGCCCTATTTTTTGAGACAGGGTCTCACTATGCAGTTCAGGCTGGCCTTGAACTCTATGCTTGCTTCTGTATAAAGTATCAAAATGTACAAGTCTGTCTGTCACGTACTAAAGAGATTATGGGATTTAGATTCCTTTATTAATATTTAAATAATTTAATTATGCTTGTTAGTTTAACTTCTCCTTTCTTGGAAAACATGTCATAACTTCCAATAGGCCACTGGGAGTAGTACAAACTGGTCTTAGAGGGGCCAGAGGTTCCCCTCTGTTTCCCTGTCTCTGTCTCTGGAAGGATATATACTTCTTCTGAGAATTGTTGTGAGAATCCTGTGTTGTTGGAAAGCTTTTGGTTTTAGTGTGACAGAGAAGTCTTTCTGAAATACAAATATGTATAGAGTTCTTTTTTTTTTTTTTTTTTTTTTTTGGCACCTGGGATCAAACCTTGCACCTGCCAGGGCAGGTGCTTAAGCCACTGAGCCAAACTCCCAGCCCTGGTTTTTTGAGGCAGGGTCACACTGTGTAGCTCAGGCCGGCCTTGCACTCGTGTTGTAGCCCAAGCTGGCGTTGTAGCCCAAGCTGGCCTCAAACTCACAACGCTCCTCCTACCTCAGCCTCCTGAGTGCTGGGATTAAAGGCGTGTGCCACCATACCCGGCTTAGAGTTCTTTTTTAAAAGTGGAGTGACTTCTCAATTTTGTTGTTTACTACATTTCAGTTTTTGAGGAAAGATCTCACTGTGTAGTCCAGGTTGGCTTTAAATTCACTATGTATGTAACTTTGGTTGCTCTCAAATACGAGATCTGAGGTGGGTGTGATGGCACACACTTGTAATCCCAGAATTCCAGAGGCTGAGCTGGAGGATTGCTGGGAGTTTTGAGTCCAGCTTAGATTACACAGCGAGCACAACACAATGCCAGCCTGAATACAGTAAGACCCTGTCTTTTTTTTTTTTTTTTTTTTTAAGTCAGGATTTCACAGTGTAGTTTAGGCTGGCTTTGAATTCACTATGTAGCCCAGGCTGGCCTTGAACTCACTGCAATCCTTCTTCCTTAGCCTCCCAAGTGATGGGATTTCAGGTATGCTGTAACACCCAGCCTCCATTTTAGATTTATATATTTTAATTAATTGTAAGTAACCTTTTTATTTTGAAATAATTGTGGATTTAAGTGGAGTTATAAGAAAACACTGAGATTCTATGTGTCATTTACCCAATTTCCCCCAATAGTAACAGTTTATATTACCCTAATAGAATACCACAGCCTGGATGTTGATACTGATACAGTCCATAATCTTGTTCAGTTATATTCATGTTTGCAATGCATGTTTGCAAATATATATGTAATTTTGGTCTTTTTGAGACAGGGTCTTGCTTTACAGTTCAGGTTGGCCTTGAGCTCACTTTGTAACCCAGGCTGGTCTCAAACTCACAGTGATCCTCCTGCCTCAGCCTCTCTAGTGCTGAGATTATAGTCATGTGCCTCCACGTATGGCTTATATTTATAATTTTGGAATTATATATATATATATATATATATATATTTTTTTTTTTTTTTTTCTGCACCGGGGATTGAACTCACAACCTCGCGCCTGCCAGGGCAGGCGCTTAAGGCACTGAGCCAAACTCCCAGCCCTGATTTTTTGAGGCAGGGTCGCATTATGTAGCTCAGGCCGGCCTTGTGCTCGCATTGTAGCCTAAGCCGGCCTCGAACTCACAGTGCTCCACCTACCTCAGCCTCCCGAGTGCTGGGATTAAAGGCGTGCGTCACCACGCCCGGCTTGGAATTATATTTTTAATTTTATGTAATCTTTTTTTTACATTTGTGGGCTCATGTATCCAGCCCGGCATCCCAGATACATGGCAGTTCCATCACCAGAATTCCTTTTTTTTTTTAAATTTTTTTTTATGGCCATACCCAAGTCCTTCACCAGAATTCCTTTTTTTTTAAATGGCAGTTCCATCACCAGAATTCCTTTTTTTTTTTTAATTTTTTTTTTTATGGCCGTACCCAAGTCCTTCTTATTGCTCATAACTCTTGGTGTTTTTGAATATGTATTTGGCCCTCAACTTTAATTTTATACTAAAAGTTTATATTTTACTTTTTCTTCTTTCAGCGGCTGTGTGACTATGTTTGTGATCTTCTCTTGGAGGAATCCAATGTTCAGCCAGTGTCAACCCCAGTGACAGTATGTGGGGACATACATGGACAGGTAATGTTTCATAAAGGATTTACAGATTCTATACTTCCCACAGATTTTGTTTCTGCTTCTGCTGCAAAATTAAAGCAATGATAGCAGATAAATCTACCTAGTGTTTAAGTTGCCTCAGTCTTTGTAATACTAATGATTCCTGGTTTACTATTCTAGTGAGTAAAAGTGGTGATCAAATTATTTGTGAAGTTTGTCAAAATTATACTTGTGCAGTGAATAGAATGCTTAATTATTATTTTATGGACTGGTAAGTGGTTTTGGTAGTGGTGGAAGATACAAGTTACGGTAATTCCGATTAGTAGGATATATATTTTTTAAATAAAAGAAAATGATTTATTTATTTATTTATTTTTTGCGGCACCAGGGATTGAACCCACAGCCTCACGCCTGCCAGGCAGGTGCTTAAGCCACTGAGGCAAACTCCCAGCCCTAGTTTTTTTGAGGCAGGGTCGTACTATGTAGCTCAGGCCGGCCTCGAACTCACAATGCTCCACCTACCTCAGCCTCCTGAGTGCTGGAATTAAAAGCGTGCACCACCACCCCTGGGTAAAATGATTTATTTTAAGGTAAGGGAGAGGAGGAAGAGAGAGGTGACAGACAGCTACTTTGGACAAGTAGGGAGTATTTGAAAGTGAAATATTCATGGATTTCTTATCTGCAGCTACTTTTATTGAGATCCCTGTCACATGTAAGTTTCTGGAATCTGATTAGCTCTCTGGCTTGTTAAATTTAGTTTTAGATACTTTTATTCTGTTCATTCTACTCATTTCTGTATAGTTTATTCATGTCATATATTGTTGAAATTTTTTTCATTTCTTCTGGGAAATTGAGAATAGCAAAGTTTCCAAAAAAGTAAAATTGTGCATAGTTTCATGGCAGTCCCACTGACATAATGAGATTAAAAAAGTAATTAGCTTGTTTTTTTTTAATCTGCTGAGTTTTTGTTTGTTTTTAAGAATTTCCAGCTGGGTGTGGTGGTGCACGTCTGTAATCTCAGCACTTGGGATGTTGAGGCAGGAAGATAGCCATGAGTTCAAGGGCCAGCCTGGACTACATAGTGAGTTTAAGGCCATCCTGAACTGCATACTGAGATTCCGTCAAGTAACAAAGAATTTCCAAGCAGGCATAGGGAGTGTGCACCTTGCCATTAGACTCCACTCTCAGTATTTATTTAGTTGGGAGCCTTGTGTATATTTGTGAATGTTTTCACTTGGAATAAAAGCTGAAGAGATCATTCATAGCCTACTCTATATGTGCAACGTTGTTGGGACCATAAGACAAGAATACATCGTGAGCAATGAAGTATTTATAGTATCAGTAGTCGTAAATATACTTCGTAATTGCTTTGCCTTATGTATGACCATGTAACGGAGCAGAAATGTATCTCAATTGGCCCTGATTAGGGACCGTTCCATTAATAAAGTCCTGTTTCGCCTACATGACAATGCTTTTTGTCTGCTCCCCACCCTGCTTTTTTCTGGATGGTGAAGTTATAATAAATCTGACTTCTGCATGTCATTTGCTTTTAAGTAGAGGCCCCATCATTCCATCTTTAACCTGTTAAAGTTCTCTCTCTCCCTTTTTTTTTTTTTTTTTTGCGGCACTGGAGATCGAACTCACAACCTCATGCCTGCCAGACAGGCCCTTAAGCCACTGAGCTAAGCTCCCTGCCCTGTTTTTTTTTTTTTTTTTTTTTTTTTGGTGACACCTGAGATCAAACTTACAACCTCTCGCCTGCCAGACAGGCAATTTAAGCCACTGAGCCAAACTCCCAGCCCTAGTTTTTTGAGGCAGGGTCGCACTATGTAGCTCAGGTTGGCCTTGTGCTCGTGTTGTAACCCAAGCCTGACTTGAACTCACAATGCTCCTCCTACCTCAGCCTCCTGAGTGCTGGGATTAAAGGCATGCGCCACCACGCCCGGCTCCTGCCCTGGTTTTTTGAGGCAGGGTCGCACTGTGTAGCTCAGACCAGCCTTGCACTTGCGTTGTAGCCCAAGCCGGCCTCAAACTCACAATGCTCTTCCTACCTCAGCCTCCTGAGTGCTACCTTAGCCTCCCGAGTTCTCTCTGTTTTTAAGTATATGTGACACTTCCCTCCAAAACTGTAATGAATGTTTGTATTTTGCTAATGTAAGTATATGAGTAGTATGTTCCCCACTTATAAAATTAAAATTCAGAGGCTACTTGTGTTATCAAGGACTTTTCAGTGTATGAATTAAAGTCATAATTGAAGTTCAGGAAGTCAGAGACAACCTCAAACATTTCCATATTGTATATTTTCAGTCCAGTATACAATTCTTAACATTTATTTTGTCAATAATGCAATTTTTCACATATTTTCTGTCAAATTGTTTCAAGAATCCTGTGAGAGAAAATCATTTTGTAAAGAATGAGATTAACAAGCTAAAGAATTACCCCAAACTTGCATTGCCACTAATACACAGAATTGAGATTTGAAATTCATCTGGGTTCCTTTGTATATGTTAATTTAAAACTACTACCCAACTGTGAACCTTGTTTCTGTTATACTTGGCCCCTAAAAAAATTTTTTTTTTTTTTTTTTTGTGGCATTGGGGATTGAACTCACAACCCCGCACCTGCCAGGGCAGGTGCTTAAGTCACTGAGCCAAACTCCCAGCCCTGGTTTTTTGAGGCAGGGTCGCACTGTGTAACTCAGGCCGGCCTTGCACTTGCATTGTAGCCCAAGCCGGCCTCGAACTCACAACGCTCCTCCTACCTCAGCCTCCGGAGTGCTGGGATTAAAGGCATGTGCCACCTTGCCCGGCTAAAAAATTGTTAATCAGAGCCATGGGACTGATTAAATCAAATCTAAGAGAAGTGCTTTGGAATTTGCACAGTTCCTTCCCTTGGGCAGTTCTGGAATTACAGATTGAGTTTTGAGTGTGAATGGACATATTGGCAAGTACGCAGTGCCAAGGAGCATGGAAACGGTGTTATCTAGGGAGGAGGAGGTCACATGCCGACCTTTAGCAGGCACACAAGTGCGGCCTACAGGCCCTGTAGGTGGTAAAAACGCAGTAGAGTTTAATCCCAGCACTCGGGAGGCTGAGGTAGGCGGAGCGTTGTGAGTTCGAGGCTGGCTTGGGCTACAACGCGGCGCAAGGCCGACCTGAGCTACATAGTGCGACCCTGCCTCAAAAAACCAGGGCTGGGAGTTTGGCTCAGTGGCTTAAGTGCCTGCTCTGGCAGGCGCAAGGCTGTGAGTTCAATCCCCGGTGCCACAAAAAAAAAAAAAAAAGAAACGCAGTAGAGGGTAAGACTGTTGGTACTACTTTTC
>RJWM01036463.1:0-18129 GCA_004363535.1 Dasyprocta punctata
TGAACCTTTAAAATTTTATTTATTTATTTTTTAAATAACCTGCTTCCTTCTTGTAGACAGTCAGATTGGTTTATGGAGACGTTCTCTGAACGTATGCTGTTTAAACTACCCTTGGGCATGGAGAAAGCAGGTGTTGAGTGTGGTCTATATAGCCCTGGACTAACCCAGGACAAGGGGGACCCACCATGACTTGGCCTCTGCTGGTTTTCTGCCTTTGGTGATAGTTACCCTAGGGGAGAGTCCATTCTTGAGTGGATAGGTTATCTGTAGTCATCTGTCAGCCACCGCTTGGCCAATCAAACCCAAGTACTACCCAAGTCACCTTCTGTAATTCACTGAGCACCAGAGCTTCTCCCAGCTCTGCTAGGTTCATACATTTCTCCCTCGTCAGACTCCAGTCCACTCCCTCCAAGGTAATGTAAGGAAACTGAGGCACAGGACCTTTGCGTGACTTGCGCGGTCCTCTCCAGAGTGAAGCCAAGGAGAAGCACTTGGACATGACAGCCACAGGAGAGGCTGTGAGATGTTTTTCCTGGAGAAGCCCTACACTTGAGTGGACGCCAGAGCCCAGACAGAAGCAGGAGTGACGGGAAAAGAAGTGTCCACTAAATGGGACGAGGTGAGGGCCCACATAGAGAAACTGCTTTTAGGTGGAAACTAAAGGAGGCAGATGTTTCTTTCACTGCCAAGCGTCGGTCGCCAAAGTAGGGTCTAGATGTAAGGAGCCTGGGTGTCTTGGAAGGCAGGATTCTGGGAAGAGTGGGGTCAACTATGACCTGAGAGTCCACGCAGTGCTCTGTGCCCCAGGCTGGGCCTCGCTGTGGGAGCGCTGACCTGTGCGCTCAGGGCAGAGAGATGCCCTAGAAAGGTCTGTGGGATCCTTGAGTGCAGAGGGGGCCCGCAGTTAAGCACCTCTCAGGTGGCTGCTCTTAAGCAGTTCACAGCATGTCACAGGGAGACCACAGGAGCACAAAATCGTCCAGGCGGACTGTACCCAAAGCACAGTGTCCGGCCGCTGAAGCAGACGTCCTCCCACGACAATGCCCGGGTCCCATTCCTTTCCCTCCCCACGCACCTTTCCGAGGGCCCCTTCCCTAAGAACAGACCCCTACGGAAAACAAGCCAGAGGGAGGATGGCGACGGTGCTGCTTTGTGAACAAAAGCACGTTTCTCACCAAGTCCCGGGCGCCACGCTTAGTAACCCCGAGCCCCGCGCTCCGCAGGGGGCTCTAGCAGCACTGTCCCGGGACGAGGTCGTCCCCGCCGCGCCCCCCTTAAGCGTCCTCGGGTCTCCACGCAACAATGCGGGTGGGCGGTGCGCGGCCTCATTTGCATACCGCCCGGCCCGGCCAATGGGCGGCGCGGGCTCTGCGAGCTGGGACCCTCGGCGCGCTTGCGGGTGCGCGAGGTGACAGCGGCCGGGCCGGGCCGTGGGACTCGGAGCCCAGCCCCGGGGGACCGGCCCGCTCCCCAGCGCAGCCGCGATGTCGGTAGCCGGGCTGAAGAAGCAGTTCCACAAAGCCAGCCAGGTAGGACGCCCCGCTGGAGGGGCCCGGGCGCGCGGGCCTGGAGGCTCCGGGCCTGTGGGGCTCGGGCTCGCTCCCTCCCGGTCCTGGCTCTTTCTGCATCCCGGGCCGTGGCACAGCGGAGGGCAGCAGGGGGTGGCCGCGAGGTCTCCGGCCCTCAGACAGGGGGAACGGGGAGGCCCGGGGATCACGGTGCCACCGCCGCCGAGCGCGCGGCAAGGGGGATCCGGGGGAGCACTCCCCGCGGGTCTCGGTCCCGCCTGGGGGTGGCCACGCACGGGGCTCGGCCTGCGCCTCTGGGGTGCCGGTGCAAGGCGCCCGGCCCAGCCCCCAAGGGACTCCCCTGTGGCGGGGAGACCCGGACACCGGCGCGTAAACAAACAGTGCCAAACGCTCGGAGGCGCAGGGTATTACAGAGAACACGGCGGGGGTGTCTGGGAGAGCTTCCCGGAGGAGGAGAAGGAGGAGAAAAAGCAGGAGGAAGAGGAGGAGGAAGAGGAGTTGGGTGTGGGAGGAGAGGAGGAAGGGCTTTCCGAGCGGAGGAAGCAGGAAAGCCGCGAGGCATGGTATTGTGTGCGTGTGTGGTGACGACAACCAAATTTGTTGTCCAGCCCGGCAGGCTCTGCAAGCCTAAAACCTTATTCCTCACCGTCCTCTCCCTGGCCTCAGTTCTGCAAGCCCCCAGGTGCACGGATGCCACTCTGAAGCAGTGGTCGCCCACATCCTGCTGCTTCCACTGATGGGCCAGGGAGGAACTGCCGCTTAAGAAGACCCTCCTCCTTTAGCCTCCCGCCTAGACTGAAAGGCAGATTCCCCTCCCCTCTTCCCAGGAACTCACGATGCTGTTGGGGCCCTTGGAGGGGCTGTGGTGCTGTGCAAGAGGGAAGAGCTCCGAAGCAAGGGCCAGGAAGTGAGGGCAGGCGTGGTCATTAGCGCTGGACCCTCGAGGAGGCATTTAGATGTCAACATTTAGATGTCAAGCAGCGTTGGAACAGGTGCCTATTCTATTTAGGGCCCAGAGGGTGAGACCAACACTGGAGCTCCTGATTTAGGTGTATTTCCAAGGCAAATGGAGGTTTAGAAAGGTAAACGAAAAAAGCTACAATGTGCTAATCATGAACTCTAGGGATCCCAGTATTTAGGGATAGTGGTTAGCCCAGGGCTTGATAAGCAGTGACCACTCCATATATATTTTTGAATAAACGAAGTTTGGAGTGGAGCAGCATAGGAAGGAAAGAATTAGTAGACTATAAGGAGAGAGAAAAATCTGGAGGTGGGGGGAAGTTTAAAGGTGGGAGCAATTGGGGAGCAGTGCCAGAAGAATTGCTGGCAACTTGTTATGTGGGCTTGCTCACCACTGGCAGGGGATGAAACTCCTCAGAGTTTTTTGTTTTATTGGGCAAGGACTTCATGGGTGCAAGTCTCGGAGATAACCAAGACCTGTGTCTTTGGTTGATTCAGCTCTGTTTCTGACCACTGACTGTGAATGAATGGTTGAAATCTTCAGAAGTTATGGCCCTTGGAGAAAGATTATCCCAGTGATAGGCGGTTTGGTTTAACTATTTATAATTAACCCATTAACAAAACAAGCTGAGAGTCTAGAAATCTTTTGTGACGTTATATGCAAGGAAAAGCTATCACATTCACTCTGGGTTAACAACATTTTGCTGATAAAGTGTTTAACAGATAAAATTTTAATCTGTTCTAAAAGTCTTTCTAAGAAATTTTGCAATGCATCAGATTTGCTGGGGAAATCAGACTGGGCTTAGTAAAATAAGTGCACAGTGATAAAAAAATGCCAGATGTTAACAGACAATATTTTATTATCTATTTATTTAACTAATTGGTACATTTTAGGTATACAAAATGATCATAGGGAATTTGTACTGCACAGGATATATCTTGATTCTTGTTTTTCCTTTTCCCCTCCACTTCCTTCAGCCTCTCTTCTCCTTGTTTACAAAAGCTTTGTTTCCATTTTTTTCCTTTTTTCCATTTTTTTTCTTTTCCCTTCCTTCCTTTACCCCTCCCTAGTTCCCTTTCCCATTTGAACATTTTCTTCCTATTTCACAATATCCATTGTAGATTCTAGTCCTTATTTACACTTTTGGTTTCTCACACCAGAGAAATACAGTGCAGTATTTACATGTGTGTCAAACTTATTTCACTTAAGAGTGTGGTCTCAGATGCGTCCATTTACCTAGAAATGTCTCAAGCTTATCCTTCTTTATAGATGAGTAGTACTCCATTATATAAAAGAAACTTTGTCTTCTTTATTCATTCATCAGTTGATGGGCATTTGGGCTGTTTCCAAGATTTAGCTAATACTAACTGTGCTGCTGTAAATATGGGGGTGCATATATTGCTGTGGTATGATGCTTTTAATTCTTTTGGGACGATACCAAGTAGAGTAATAGCTGGCTCTCATGGGACCTCTAGTCCTAGTTTTTTGAGGAATCTCCATACTGATTTCCACAGTGGTTGCACCAGTCTACACTACCACCAAGAGTGGAGAAGTGTACCTTTTCCCCCACAACCCCAGCAGCATTTGTTATTGGTGAATTCCTTGATAATAGCCATTGTTTCTGGGATAAGATGGAATTTCAGTGTTTTAATTTGCACCTCTCAAATGATCAGTGACGTTGAACATTATTTCATATATTTGTTTGTCATTTCTTCTTCCCCTGAGAAATGTCCGTTTCTTTCAGATGCTCATTTTTGGGTTGAGTCTTTAAATTTGGGGTGTCTGATTTTTTGTTTTTTTGAGTTCTTTATATATTCTAGAATGTCATCCTTTGTCTGAGGAACAGCTGGCAAATTTTTTTCCCACACTGTGGGATGTCTCTTTACTCTGTGGTTTCTCTTACTGTGTAAAAGTTTTTTTAGTAAGACGAGATACCAGTTGTCAATCCCAGTTGTGATAGTTCTGTGCATTTGGGGTTTTGTTCATAAAGTCTTTGCCTACATCTGTGTCTTCAAGAGTTTTACCTATTCTATCTTGCAGCAGATTTAGTGTTTCTGTTTTATTATTTAGATCTTTGATCCATTTTGATTTTAGTGTAGTGCGTGGTGAATGATACGGGTCTAGTTTTAATCTTGGGCATGCAGAAAGCCATTTAAAGAGGCTATCTTTCTTCCAGTAGAGGTGTTTGGTCCCTTTATCAAAGATGAGATGGCTAAGTGTGTCTCACAACAACATTTTAACGTTAGGTTTCAATTCATACAGAACTCTCCTAGGAGCAGGGGAGAGGAGGCTTAGATGATAATCAATGGGAAAGGTATTCCCAGAGCTTCAGGCCCGGTTTGACCAGCAGTCAGTTGTGTGACCTTGTAAACATGACAACCCATCTGGGCCTTGGTTTTCTTCTCTGCAGGATGAATTAGAGGATTTAGAACTACGTCCCTGTTCTAAAGTTAATTGGTAATTGTCTTAGTCACTTTTCTTGTTTCTGAGACAAAATACTTGATGCCCAAAATTAAAGGAGGAAAAATTTATTTAGCTTACAGTTTATAGAGATTTCAGTTCACAATTGGCTGGCTCCAAAGGAGGGTGGCACATGGCAGAGGAGCAACAATTCATGGTGGTGGAAGACAGCAAAAGCAACGAGAGAAGGGGAAACAAGCCTCTTCTGTCCCTTTTATCTTATCCAGACTGCTGGGATTAGGGTGGTATCAATCCAATCAGTGAATTGATCCCGCAGTCACTCACCCTTACTCCTAGCATTTCACTCCAAGTGAATCACAAACTCTAGATTCAGCTGCCTCTGAAAAAGTTCCATCTAAAAGTGTATGAGGCTTTGGGGGGGCCAAACCATAACCGTGATGGTTGGATAACTCGATGAATATACTTAAAATCACTGGGTTGTACATGTTAAAGGGTGAATTGTATGACATGTGAATTATATCTCAATAACATGTGCATATATGTGTATGTATGCGTATCTGTCCCAGTTGTGAAATTCTTAGGTCTTCACTTAAAGATAATAAAGTGGATCTTTTACAGATAAGAATATTAGGACCATAGCAAACTGAGATAATTTTCCCCAACAATAGATAAGTTAAAATTACTTACAACCTCCTGACTAACTAATACCTTACTTGTTTTTGACAAAAAGATATCCTTACTATACAGGGAATGAACTGTAAACCCCAAAATTATGCATCATTTTGGCTGAAGATGGAGCCCAACAAGACAGAGAATATATGAACTAAAATGAGAAGAGCATAAGTTGAGTTGTTAACAAAATTAAGTCAATTCTTTGCTTCAGCATTTGAACCCAGGTTTACTGAGACTTAATTACTTTTTTTTTTTTGACAGATTTGTTAATAGAACCTTGGTAGAGATGGAGCTGGAATGATTATAAATAAATACAAGTAGCTAAGGGATAGCACTGTGGTTGCTTGTTTTTGGTCACAGAGCCTGACCAATAAAAACACAGCTTACGAGAATTACATTGCTGTCACCACTCAGTGAATTGTATTCATTATGGTTACTTCCTGATCATTTTCTCGGCAGCAGGTATTGTTGGAGAAGGAGATAGATCACACTTGTGGACACCCTGACCTGCACACTGTACTAACATTTACCCTTACAGGACCATCTTGGCTTCTAGGGGCTTATTCTACATCCTTGTAAAAGTCTGGGGACCATTTGCATCTCTTCTCTCCATATCCCAAGACATCCTTGTAGACTGCATGTTAAATTTCTTTTTGCCCTTATGTAGTAATCTCCTTTAACCTCCTTCATGTGACTCAGTAACACAGTAGGGATGGAGAACCTTTAACATAATTTTTTGGTAACTTCTCTCCCTGTCTCTTAATGCATTAAATAGAAAAATGGAAAGTGGTTATAAGGGGCTGGGTCATGTTCCCTGCAGTCATAGCCCAGGCTGATCATTGATGGGTAAATGCTTGAGAGAAGGTTGTTCTTTGTGAACTATGAGAGTCTGTGGGGAGACAATAAATGTCTCTTGTTTCACATTCTCATTATAAAGATAAAAATGCACTTTGCACAGTCCATAATGATTTATTTTTTCTCTTAGATGCATCAAAATATTAAAGCTAAAATATTCTTACTGTTTTCCACATAAATTACTTGATACATTAATCCATGCAGTAAATCTATGAGGGTTTTAAAAAAAGTCAAGGTGTTAGGGTGGAAGCTCAAATCAAATTGATTTTGGATTTTTTAAAACATCTGAAAGATATAATATCATTCAAACAGTTCTTACTCCTGATAACTTTTTATTCTATAAACATAACTCAGGTTACCAGGTGGAATTTGATTTTAAGGTACATTTGAAAGCAGAGATTTCTTTTCCCTGTTAAGATTGGTTTTTCAGATTTATTAACAAATCAAATGTAAATTGTATTTCCCAAGATAATGTGTTTGTGGGTATCTTTTGTGTCTTTTTGGAGAAGTTATTATTGGCTTGTTTTACCTTGAAAACAAAACTGTCAGTAAACAGAATCGACGTACTATTTTAAAATTTTGTTAATTAATTAATTTTATGGTAATGAGGATTGAATTCAGAGCCTTCACACTGAGCTACATCCCCAGCCCCTTTTTATTTTTTATTCTGAGACAGGGTCTCACTAAGTTACCCAGCCTGGGCAAGAATTTGTGATCTTCTTGCCTCAACCTCCCAGAGTGCTTGGATTATAGGTGTGCACTGCCATGCATGGATTTTATTTGACTAAATAATAGGTGAATGTATCCTGGAGATTTCACATTAGCAAAATGTGGATATTTCTATTTTGCTTTGCAATAGAAGCTGGGGGTGGTGTTGAGTTGGCAGTGGGCCTGGGGAGGAGTCTGGGGGAAGCCGACAGGGAGGCATGGTTGTAGTTCCCAGCATTCCAGTTCTCTGAAAGCCTTCTCCATGGACTCTGCCTTTGCAATCTCCCTTTGCATCCTCACTTGCTTTTACCACAGTGCCAGCAGCCAGTGATCTTCCTGAGCCCACGTGCCTTCTGTTTCCTTTCTAGTCTTTGAGCACTGAGCGAATCTTTCTCAAACACTGATGCCACCACTGTGTGGCCCACTGCATACATCCATCTGTGGCCAAGCTGCTGCTATCTCAGGCTGCACAACTTGGGTACTGCCCAGTCAGTCTGACACTGAGTCATAACTCGTCATCTGCATCCTTGTTCTTTCCTACTGGGTCACAGTTCAAGAGTCCAGCACATATGGAGGGTCACTCAGTCCACGTGCTTCCAACACTGCCTCCTCTCCTCGTTTTGGGCTTTACTCCTATTTTCACATCTCTTCCGCAGGACATTTCTTCTCCCTGCCTTACTTTCATCAGATATGGTCTTTAGTGTCTTCTGTCTTGCATAAAGAATGGAGAAGCTCTCCCTTAGTCTCAGACCCCCTTTATCCCTGACCTATTTTCCTTCTCCCTTGGTCCATGCAATGCACTGAGAAAGTTAGTTTTCCTATCACTGCTTTCTTGTCACCATTCTCATCTTAGCCATTCCTGGATGCTTTCTTCTACAATACCTGAAACCACGCTTGAGTGATCTCCAGCTCCAAACCTGGTGGTCACTTTCCCATCTGAACTTTCAGCAGCACTTGACCCAGTGGGCTGTTATCAGAGCACAGCACCTTCTGCACTTGTTCAGTTTTCTTCTGGGCTCTGTGGCTGATCCTTCAGTCTTTCTTCATGGTTTCATGTCTGTTTGATGATTTAGGTCTCTCTTCATGATTTCATGTCTCTTTGACTGGCAAATCCTAGAATATGCATATTCTAGGGAACCACTTTTCCAGGTTTGTGCCCTTTCAAGCCCACAGATGTACATACAATATATACCAGAATACCCACTAATTTTTTTTTTTTTTTTTGGGTATCAGGAATTGAACTCAGGACCTTGCACTTACCAGGCAGGTACTGTGCTACGGAGCTATATCCTCGACTACCCTCTAAATTATATCTAGCAATCTAATTCTCTGCATCACCTCTTCTTGGCTATTTAAAAGGATCTCAATCTTCAGATGTCTGAACCTGAGCTCTTAATTTTCTTCGTCTCAGCATGTTTTTCTGTTAGTCTCAAACATTTGCTCAACTGCAAAACAAAACGAAGCAAGCAGAACAAAACAAAGATAAAAACCAGGACTCATTAATTTCTTTCTTCTTCTCATCTTCAGTTCATCAGCACATCCTTCCTCTTGGCTCATCGTTGCAAATACATCCTTAAGCCATTCACTGATTATTTCTGCTACTACCATCCTGGTCCTGCCCATCACTGCTTGCCCCCCACTTCTGCAGTAGCCTCCTAACTCATTTCCAGTTCTTTGTAGTTTCTATCCAGCTATAACTTACTTACCCAGTGGCCAAGATGCTCCTTTGGAAGTGTATTTCAAGTCAGGTGTGGTGGCGCTTGCCTATGATCCCAGTACTCTGGGAAGCTAAGGCAAGAAGATTGCAAATTTCTGCCCAGCCCAGTGCTGGAAATTTAGTGACTTAGTGAGACATCAAAAAAATCCCCCGTAAACACACACACACACACACACACACACACAGAGAGAGAGTCTCAAAAACTAAATGTAAATTCTGGTGAGGCTGTGGAGGAAAACAATTCTCAAATGCCAGTGGCGGGAATGTGAATTAATACAGCCATTATAGAGAAGAGTATGGTGGCTGTTCAAAAAACTAAAAATAAATCTGCTGCATTATTCAGCTATTCTGCTTCTGAATATATAGCCAAAGAAATTGTAATTAGCATACCAAAGAGAGTTACCTGCACATGCATTTATTGAAGCATATCTCTAGTATCTAAGATACAGAATCAGTGGATAAATGGGCAAAAGAACTGTGGTGTATGTATACTATGGCATATTATTCAGCCACAAAGAAAAATGAAATCCTGTCATCTGTAGAAAAAGAAAAAAAAAAGGATTTGTATTACCTTATATTAAGTGAAAAAGTCAGACACAGAAAGACAAAGTGCCATCCGTATATGCTGTCTCATATGCAGAAACAGATGAACAAGCAAACAAACAAACAAAAAATCAACCTGAATATTTACTATGGCTTAATACTATAGAACAGTAATGGTGAACCTTTCAGTGATTGAGTGCCCAAACTGCAACCCCAAACCCATTTATTTATTGCAAAGTGCGAACAGTTCAATTAAACCTGAATACTGACGTTTTAGTTTAGAAAAAGCAACTGTTATCCCATGCTCATCTGTTGGGACAATGTGGCTCACATGCAGAGAGAGGGCTCTGTGTGACTGCTGCCGCCGGTGTGCCACAGTTTCCCCACCACTGCCATAGAGATTGGTAAGAAAGTGTGTGTGTGTGTGTGTGTGTGTGTATAGAGACTGGGTTTCATCAGTGCATGCTATATGCATGTGTTGAAATATCACATTAAACTCATTCATATGTACAATTAATACATGTAACTAAAAATAAAATATTTTTTTAAAAAGAAAAACATATTTCAAACCATATCACTGATCTTCTCTGAAGTCTCTGTTGGCATCCAGTTGCCTTTAAAATGAAACCCAAACTTAAAACGTTACTCTTGTTGATTTCTTTGTTCAGATATCTACTTTGTTCAGATATCTACTTTATCTAAGGTAGCTAATCTGCCTTTTACATGGCATATATTTTCAGCCTGACTTTTTGCAATATTTCAACCTGACTATATTGCAGTATTTGATTTCAACCTGACTATATTGCAATATTTGAAGTGTGTTTCTTGGAGACAGCATATAGTTAGGTCATGCTTTTCAATCCACTCTTCAGTCTGTCTTTGAATTGGTATCTTTGAATCATTTATACTTGATGTAATTATTTGCATATTAGAGCTGAAGTTCATCATTTTATTTCTTTATTTTCATTCATTAGCTATATTTTGCATTTTTTTGCTTTTTAACTCTGCCTTCCTGTTTGTTAATTGGAACTTTTTCAAATTTCATTTTCGTTTCTATATGAAGTTTTTTCATGTTATCTTTTTGTATAGATTGGTTGGTGTTGACTATTCTAGGTATTACATAACATGTACATAGCTTATAATGATAAGCTATGTGCCGTCATTTTACCTGTTCAAGTGAACTGTAGAAAATCTACTTTCCTTTACCTCCCATCTCTTATCCATGTATAATTGCATTAAATGCGTACCTCAGTACATTTGGAAGCACATCATACAGTGTTATAATTTGGTTTCAATTTGTGCTTTAGCCATCAAACATAATTTAGAAAACTCAAGAGAAGGAGTCTAGTATGTTCACCCATATTTTTCTTTATCATATAATTTCTTCCTTCTTGATGTTCCAAGTTTTCTTCTTTTATTGTTTCCTTTCTGTTTTGAGAACCTTCTTTAGTCATTCTTTTAGAGTAGGTCTGCTGGTTAGACATTCTCTTAATTTACCCTCCTCTGAGAATATCCCAATATTTTTTTTATTCCTGAAGAATATTTGCTGAGGATATAGATTCTGGGTTGATGATTCTTTTCTTTCATACTTGAAAAATGTTGTCACAAGTTCTTATTCTTCTGCACTGTCTGATGTTAAACAACAGGAGGCCATTAGCCCGAGGTTTTCTGGATGGTCTGAGTTCCCATATAATGAACTGCAAGCTAACATAATACTTAAAACAAATTAAAATCTAATTTAAGAATACAACAAGCTGTAGAATTTGAACCATTCACAAGCAGCCAAATTTTAGCCAATCACAAGTAGCCAGCTGTTCAGATCATGCCAAAAAAGTCAAATGCTGGTCATCCCATGCCCAAATAAGACAACCATTCTGGCTGAAGCCAATCAGGTGATTATTCCACTTTGCTTCTATGTTCTGCTTACCAAAGCTTGCACTCATATGGCTGGGCAGAGTTGTCTGAACTTTTTGTGGTTCTGAGTGCATCTTAGTTGGTCTCTTTGCTCATATTGGCTTTGCTAAATTTAATTCATCTTTTAGCAGTGAGTTTGACTGAGAATTTGGTAGGATTCCTGTCATTTGCTTGTAGCAGTTAGGTGTCATTTCTTTCACTGCTTGCAAAACTTTTTTTGTGTTTAGGTTTTAGAAGTTTGGCTATGATGTATCTTGATGTGGATTTCTTTGACTTTATCCTGTTTGGGGTTCACATCATTTCTTAGATTAGTAGGCTTATGTCTTTTGCCAGATTTGGAAAGTTTTTAGTCATCATTCCATTGAGTGCTTTGTCACCTTTTTCCTTTTCTCTTCTTGTGGGAATTTGAGAATATGAATGTTTAATCTTTTGCCATAGACTCACATTGCCCAAGTGTCTGTCTTTCTCTGTGTTGTTCTAATTGGATACTTTAGGTTGTTCTGCCTTCCTGTTCACTGATTCCTTTATTTCCTGCACTCTGAGTGAGCTGCATGTTAATTTTTTATTTTAGTTATTGAATTTTTCAATTCTAAAGTTTTTATTTGGTCCTGGTTTGTATCTTCAATCTCTTTGCTAAGACTTTTTTTTTTCATTTATTTTAAGCTTGTTTACAAATGTTTGTTAGCTCTTTTAAAATCTGTGTCATATTTTTAATGGTTTTCTTATCCTGGTGTTGGTGTCTATTGATTTTCTTTTCTCATTCAACTTGAAATCTTCCTGATTCATGGTATGATGGGTGGTGCTTAATTGAAATATAGGGACTTAGGGTACTAAATTATGAGATCTTCTTTAGATGTCTGTTTGTGCTAGTTTTATTTGACACCACAATGATGGGGAAGTGTCGACATGACCTCGTCATTTCTATGTAGGGGTTCCCTGTATGACTGTGTTGACTTTGAAGATAGAGCTCCTGTTTACTACTGAGGGCTGTGGGAGTTCTGGCTCCCCGTTAAGCCCACGCTGACACCTCTGTGACTAGGAGAAATAGAGATGTCTTATTGTCACTCCTCACTTGGCCTCAGCTCACACCCTGGAAGGACACCTTCATTTCTGCTGAGTGGTGAGGGAAGTCCTAGATCTCCTCTAGTACCACCCCAGTGGGGACAAGGAGGGACACTCTATTATCAGTGGGAATGAAGTCCAGGTTCCCCATGTGGTCTCCACTGACATCAAAGGTGAGACAGGTGGGGTTTGCAATGCCTTATGGGGATGAGGGTCCCAGCTCTTCACCTGAGTTTCCCTGACCCCATTCTAGGGTTGAGGTGGGGAGAGGTTGTTGAGTCATCTCATTCCATCTAGGCAGGGTAGAAATCTAGTCTCCTACTCATCTTTACTACTGTGAATAGGCTGGGATCTTACCCTTTTCTGTGATGTTTGGCTGAGGCAAAGCAGTTGCTATCTAGAGGTTTTCTGGCTTTTGAGGCCTCCCCTTTCCTGGTCTGTTTGCTAGAGGGTGAGGACCTCTGTGGGAGCTTTTGCTTTGATGTCTATGGGCATTTCATGTTGCTAGCTTCTTCAGCTCCAAGTTTTGAATGTATGAAAGAAAGAGAAAACCCAGGACCCATCAATATGTCATTTCATGGGCCTCAGAATTCCTAGCCAGGGTCTTTCCTATCTCTACCTCTCAGATTCTTATGTTTGTACTGTTAATAGTGCCCAGGTTTTTAATTGTAGTTAGTGGGAAAAATGTTTAAAAGTACATGTACTACATCTTTTCTGAAGCAGATATTCTCTCCATCACCAAAAATTAAATCCCTTAAAAAATTAATCCCTTAAATCTTAGCTGTTATTGCTGTCTGATAATTTCTTACCCCATTTTGGCCTCAATCTTCTTGATTTGGGTGGGTGGGGTGTACAGTGATGTTCAAAATTCAGATTTTATATGTAATTTGCTAGGTTTTTTTTGTTTTTTTTTTTGTACTGGGAATCAAACTCAGGACCTCATGCTTGCCAGGTAGGCACTGTGCCACTGAGTTATATCCCCAGCCATCTAGTTTTGCATATTCATAGTTAATTTAAATTTCCAGAAAGCTGTGGAGGCTCAAAGAAACATGTGTGATGAATTAATGTGGTCCACTACCGAAAGGGTAGCACTGTTCTATGTAAGCTTAGATAAGCACAGATTGTTTCAGTGGTTCATGCACAGGGTGCCTCTTCTCTCATGTTTGAATAATAGAAGAATAACCCTTGTTTGTCTCAGGGCTGTTGGGGAGCTAAGGGTGGTCGCTGCAGAGATGGCCCTTGGCTTTTTGAGGGTGATGTTCCCAGAGACCTGTGGAAAAGCAGAGCTGGGCAGAACTAGACATTTTGTCTGGGCACTGTGGTGTAATCGCCAGATGGAGCATGACTGGCCTAACGCGGTGACTGTGGCATGCTGGGCCTGAGGGCAGAGCACCGCGAAGTTATGATGCAGATCTGACAGCACTGAGTGGGCAGAGCAGAGGAAGGCAGGCTTGGCATGAGTGGGCAGAGCTACACGGTGATACAGATACAGCAGGAAGGGAAGAGGAGTCACAACTTCACTGGCAGTGACCTACTTAGGACTCTTCAGAGTAGAGGACTTGGGAGTAGGTAGTTTCTAATAAGACAGACTGAATCCCCTCCTTGCTGGTCTCATGGAGCCTTAGCACTTCATGAGTGTAAGTCTTAAAACACTTTAATGAATGCAACTCACAGAGTCGTTAGGTTTATATTCTTGAATTTTATTCATCCTGGACCCCTACTTTTCAAATTGATGTTTTGAATCAAATGCTTTTTTCTGAGAAAAGAGCAACATTTAAAAAAACAGAGGGGATGGAGGGGCATCCTGGACGCTGAGTGATTCTGTAAGGTTAGCAGCTTTGCACACGTTCCACAGGGTGGAAATCGAATTCTGTCACTGGGCCACGAACAGCAAGGGTTTGAGTACTCAGGTGCCACAGTTTCACTTCATTTTTCTTGCTTCTAACAGTGTATTCCTTTCCTGGGGAGAGTGGGTGGAGGCTCAGGTTTAGTTCATAGATGTGAAGATGAGGGCAGTCAGGAAAATAATTTTTTCCTCTCAAGAAAGAGATAATTGCCCCCCTCTTTGTTTTTCTTCTGCCAGTAGTGCTAAGCCAGGTGCATTAAATGTGCCTTTCACTAAACCCCATTCTACAGTGTTCTTTATTTATCTATCTGTATTAGTATAGTACTTATATTTGCAATACATGCATTTTATGATTAGCCTGGGGAGTAGGCACACATATGTAATACAGTTTAGTTCTCTTTTTTAATTCCCCTTCCCCTTCCCTCCTGCCTCCCTCCCTTGTCCCCTAAGTCCCCTTTCCCCCTTTTCATTTTCATTGATATTATTCTTAGCTCATGTTTATGACATATAATGTTTACATTCATTGAGGTTATTAGGTTTATGGACATGACATATTTTTGGTCTACATATTCCTCCACTCTCCATGTTTTTTTGGACTCCCTCCCATTTGCAAGAGGTCTATCCCTTCATCTCCTTCAATTCATCCTTTATTGTGCTCTTTGTTTGTACTTTGCCTTACTCAAATGACATGTATTATATGGTATTTAAGCTTGTGTGTCTGATTTATTGCACTCAACATTTTATTTCCCAGGTGCATGCATTTTCCTACAAATGTCTCAAATTTGTTCTTCTTTCTAGCTGAGTAGTATTCCATTATGTATAGATACCACCTTTTCTTTATGCAATCATCTGTTGATGGGTATACAGGTGGCTTGCAGGATTTAGCTATTATGAATTATGTTACTATAAACATTGGTATGCATGTATCACTGTAGTATGATGTCTTTAGCTCTTTGAGGAAGATTTTACAGTATTTTGAAACTAACCCTCCAGGAATCATGACTGTTGGTGCTGCTGGAAAGTGCTTGGGACCAGAGACTGCAGGTCTGCATTTGAATGAATGCCGTTACACCTTTGTACAGCTCTGAGTTGCTTTGCTAATCTGGCAAATGGGGCACAAATAGCCTTACCAGTTGGCTCCAAGATCTAAGGGAGGGAATCCAAAGGACTTTGTTAACAGCGAAGCTCATCACTAGGGGAGATCGCCTGGAATTCCAGAAAGACAGTGGAATTTGGAGTTGGGAAAATTAGGTGACTTTGGGAGAGCAACTTCACTTCCCTTGGGGTGATTTCCTCATCCCTCAGGTGGTTCCCAGGAGTTTCTGTTCACTGAGCACCTTTGTTTGTGCTGACTGTAGTAGGTACTTAGACATGCACTTAATCTTTGTGCCTCAATCTGCTGAAGTACTTAGGATTTCCACCATTTAACAAATGATAGCAGATGAGGAATTTCAAGACAAACAGCCCTCAAGAGAGACGTGCCAGGACTGGCTAATTCCTGGAGATCTCATGTGTAAATGTATCAAATGAATGACGAGGTTCCTGAGGTCAAGCAATGCTCTCAAGTTTGTAGAGTGGTCTCATCTTTGAGTGGAGGCTTGAACTCAGCTACCATGAGGGCCTGTATGCTGGGCACTCTTTCCTGTGTTCTGAATGTGATTTTTTTTTTCACAAGAGTGAATGAATGAGTGCAGGAATGCAAAGGCTGTTGAACTAATTCTTCTGCAGACAGAAAGGTAAGCTTTGTTGTATTTCATTTGCTATCATAATTGCTTTAAAAAACAGATCAAAAACACTAATTGAGGGCTGGAGATTTAGCTCAGCAGCTCAAGCGCTTGCCTGGTAAGTGTGAGATAGTGAGTTCGATCGCAGGTACCAAAAACAAAACAAAACAAAGCAACCACTAATTGAGTGTTTATTTGTGTGCATTCGTTGGTGTGTATTGCACTTCCAGGCGCCACACAGGGGCATAGGGAAACACTCAGGGAGTCTGATGCTCCAGTGCTGGAGCTGCTGCTTTAGCAGGAGGTCGCCCTCTCCAGCTGCTTGGCACATGCAAGGAGTGTGCCCCAGTCTGGGCCTTGTGTGTGTGGTTTTCCTTTCTTCCTCTTTTGCCTGTCCCCTGGCTGCTCTGGGCTCTGGGACTGACAGCCACCCAGCCAACATTATGGAAGACCAGCAGACCACACTGTCTGTCTCTCCTGGAATCTATTGCATTCCTCTCTTTCTGGCTAATTTGTGGTTTCTTAGTTCAGCCTCTGTCTCCTCTGTTTTTGTTGCTTGACATTTACTCAGTAAGTCCTAAACATCCCTCCTGTCTCTCCTGTACTCCATCCTCACCACATGCTCCTGCTTCCTAGGGATTGTGTCTCCTGCCTCCTAGAACTCTGTGTTCTGTGGTCACTGGCATAAATTTGACCTGTCATCTGCCATGGGGGTTCCCAAAGGCATTGGATGGGCTCTTTGATTGTATGTATGGAACATTTCTGGCTGTGCAACTACTTCTAGCAACTCTCCCTCTGCTAATTCCTCCCTTTCCCCTTCCATTCTTCAGCAACCCTGCACCTGTTCACTCCTTTTCCTGTGCTATTATTTCTGCCTGGAAAAACCCCTCCCCACTTTCAGAGCCTGGCCTAGGTCAGCCCACCCTCTGCCCCCTGCCTCCTGAGCCAAGGTGTATAAACCCTGATAGCAGAACATTGCATTGAAATTATTTTGGTTCTGTCTTGGGCTCTCTGTACTAGATACTGCTGCCTCTCATGTGGAGACCTTCAGAAACGCTTGCATTTCTTTTCAGTGGCCTTGAATGCAAACACTTAGAGAAATCTGAGGCTTCTATGCTCCAAATAGTTGAAGAACTGGGATGTTGTGCCAAGATTAAGCTTTTTCCTTTATTGTGTTAGCTTTGTGTTTAACTCTGGCATCTACTTTGGTCTGAGCTTTGGTTTTTATAAATAAATGATTAGGAACTCAGATTTCTAAAAAAAATTATCTTTACTTTCAGGAAATATGTTTTACAGTAAGACAACCATTATTGTGCATTGATCATTTTACTAAGTAGTTTTATTTTGCAGAGGTCCTGGGTGCTGTGCTAAGTATTTTAGAGACAAGCTCTCATTGAAGCATCACAAAAACTCATATCAAAAAGATACTATTATTTTTATTTTTTATTTAAAGATTTTCTTTTCAAAATTGGGTTTCACTGTGACATTTTCACGCATGCATATAACATACCTTGATCATACCCATCCCTCCATTATCCTTCCCTACCTCTCTGTGAAACCTCTCCTTAGCAAATAGTCTCGTTTCTGCTTTTGTGTCTTTTCCCCTCTACTCTTGCCCTTCTACATCAGAAGGAATTGAGGTTTGGCAGGGTTGAGTTAAGCTTGCCCAAGGTCACAGAGCTGGAAAGTGATCTTCCCGGGGATCCAGGAGGGGCTTGTGTGATTCTAAAGCAAGGTTAGCAAGTACTTGTCACTACTGTGTGAGAGAAATTTGTCCTTCAGCCTCCTCCCCATGATTTTGATTTTTTGCATATATTTAAGGGGTTTTCATCATTCATGTGAGCCAGATGTCACCTGTTGAGATTCTGTATTATATGGACTACTCTAAAACAGTGATTGGCAAACTACAGCCTATGGATCAAATATTGCCGTTGCTTATTTCTTTGTATATCTCTTGAGCCTCAGGCTAGCTCTCATATCTTCTTTGGTCCGTAATGTTTGTGGTGATACTGGTATAAACATACCTACTGCACTGCCAGTCACAGAACAAAGCACAATTATGGAAAGTACATAGTGCTTGATAAAGACAATAAGTTACTGTTTTTGGTTTATATATTTACTATATCGTACTTTCTAAAGCAACCTAATTTCCTATTTCCTGTGTTTCTGGACTGCAA
>RJWM01036464.1:0-18105 GCA_004363535.1 Dasyprocta punctata
TTGTGTGACTCCAGTCCCTTGGTCATCAAGTGGGACTGCCTTCTCTGTTCCGTCTTCCTGTCAGTATACCAGTCTTTGATTTAAGGGCCATTCCAATTCAATATGATCTTATTTGAGCTAATCAAATTTGCATGGGCTTTTTCCAAAAAGGTCACAATCTGAAGTTCCAGATAAACTTGCATTTTGGGGAGATAGGTACTGTTGAACCCGCTATACATATATGTAGATTGTGAATGGGTTAATCACTACATGTTAAGTGTCTAATGTTTATTACGTGTATAAAATAGTACACAAATTCTGTGTATAAGCAATCTTTAATTTCATAATTATGTACAATGTGATTCCTTTATCAAGGTAAAACTGTAAAATACATGTTTTGGTTATTTTTAGTTTCCAGTACTACAGAAGAGGTTGAATTCAGGGCCTTTAACTGAGCTATATCCTAGCACCCTCTTTTTTTTTTTCTTTTTCTTTTTGTTTTTTTGAGACAGAGTCTTGCTATGTAGTTCAGGCTGTCCTTGAACTCATAATGTAGCCCAGGCCTTGAACTTATGGCAATACTCCTGCCTCAGGCTCCCAAGTACTGGGATTACAGGCCTCTGTCACCACGTCCAGCCTTAGCCCTTTCATGTATTTATTTCTTTTATTTATTTATTTATTTTTTTGTGGCACTGGGGATCAAACTCACAACCTCACACCTGCCAGACAGGCGCTTAAGCCACTGAACCAAACTCCCAGCCCTAGTTTTTTGAGGCAGGGTCTCACTGTGTAGTTCAGGCCTGCCTTGCATTCGCGTTGTAGCCTAAGCCGGCCTCAAACTCACAATGCTCCTCCTACCTCAGCTCCCGAGTGCTGGGATTAAAGGCATACTCCACCATGCCCGATACCCTTTTATTTTTTATTTTATTTTAGTTTTTAGTTTTTTGGAGATAGGGTCTCACTATGTAGTGCGGGCTGGCCTTAAACTCACTGTGTTGTCTAGGCTTACCTCAAACTCGTGGTGATCCTGCCTCAGCCTCCGGAGTGCTGGGATTACAAGAGTGCAGTAGCATGCCTGGCAGCCCTAGCCCTTTTAAAAGAATTTTTTTTTTTTTTTTTTAAATTTTGAGACAAGGTCATGCTAAATTGCCCAGGCTATGCTTGAACTTTCAATTCTCCTGCTTTAGCCTCCCAGAGTGCTGAGTTTACAGGTTTGTGCCACCATGCTCCACTCATTTATAGGGTTTAACATGTTCCTGACGGGGCTGTAATTTGTATATCTTGCTTCCAGGTGGCTTCAGCCACCAGTAGTACATGCATGACTGTCCCATTGAGTGACTTTTTATTTTTTTTATTAGTGAAAAGTTCGATAAAAGTGATTAGATCTGATGGGACAGTCATGCATGTACCACTTGTGGTTCAAGCAGGCAGAAATGTGTTAAGACTTCTTTTCTTATGTGAAAAAGCAAGTCCAAAAATAAATACAGGACTGGAAATAGAGCTAAGTGGTACAGCTCTTGCCTAGAATGGTGAGTTTAATCCTCAGCACCATAACAAGCAAACAAGAAACTCCAAAAGCACAGCAGTCCCTCTCACCTGCAAAAATAGTGTGTCTTATGTGCAGTATCACAATAATCAGAAAAGCACAAATAAGTTGGCGTAAGTTACAGCCTATAATACTAATGTAGCAGTGTCAAAATTTAAGATGTTTACATCCTTCGATCTAGTATTGTGCTTTGAAGGGTATCGTAAGGAATTGTCCAAATAAGTGGGCAAAAATGTATGGACAAGAATAAAGCCGGGCATAGTGGCACATGCCTGGAATCTCAGCACTCAAGTGGCTGAGGCAGGAGGATTGTGAATTCAAGGCCGGCCTGGCTACATATTCAAACCTTGTTTCAAAAAACCAACCAACCAAAAAAAAAAAAAATTCATATATATATATATATATATATATATATTACTTAAACAATAGAGAATAACTGGAAAAAGCCCAAATGTATGTTTATGAAGAATTGGTTAAATTATAGTATGTTTACACAAAGAATAAAACATAGATATTAAAAAAGGATAAAGTAGATGGTTGGGTCATATGTTTTTACATGGATGTTCGTGATTATTAAATGTAAAAGTGTTGCAGAGTGGCATCCGTGATATGATTTTTTTGTTTATATATATATATATTTATTTATTTATTTATTTACGCTGTGTGCAGTGGCATATGTGCCTGTAAACCCAGCTACTTGGGAGACTGAGGCTGAAGAATAGAAATTTTGAAGTTGAGATGTGCAACGTTGTGAGCCCTTATCTTAAAAAAGTGTGTGTGTGTATTATAAATAAATCGGTATCATGTGCACTTCTGAAGGACTTTTCTTTCTGTTTTTTTTTTGTACCAGAGATCAAACTCACAACCTTGCACATGCCAGGCAGGCGCTTGTGCTACTGAGCTAAATCCGCGGCCCTGTTTTTTGAGAGGGTCTTACTATACAGTTTAGGCTGGCTTTGAACTCAGTTTGTAGCCCAGGCTGGTCTCGAATTCACAATGGTCTTCCTGCCACAGCCTCCCGAGTGCTGGGATTAAAGGCTTGCGCTACCACGCCCAGTTTTGAAGGATTTTTCTGATTGAAAAGTACTGTGAATGTTTAGCTTTAAAAAAAAAAAAATTACTGCAATAAAATACACAATGTCATTAATACCCCCCAGAATACTCCCTCCTGTCAGGTATGGTGGTACATGCCTGTAATCTCGGAATTTGGGAGGCTGAGGCAGGAGGATCACTGTGACCTCAAAGCCAACCTGTACTATATAACGTGACCCTGTCTCAAAATAAAACAGAACAAAAAAACCCAGGAATACACCCTGTTTCTTTGACCACACTTAACTGTTTGCTCTCGCCACTTTCTGGAGCAGTTCTGAAAGACCTCTTTTGTGCCTTTAGTTGCGCTGTTGTGTCTGCTTGATAGTCTGAATCAGTTAAAAATGTTTACTTTTCACGGTCAGAATGACTTTGGGAAGAGCCAGAAGTCACACAGTGCTAGATCTGGTGAGTAAGGTGGATGACAATGCACTGCTTTTTGAGGCAGGGTTTTACTATGCAGTTTAGACTTGTCTTGAACTCAGACTACATGTCCCAGGTAGCCTTAGAACTCACCGTGATCCTTCTGCCGCAGCCTCCCAAGTGCTGGGATTATAGAAGTGCACCACCAGCCTGGCAAGAACACACTGGATTTGTGAGTCTGCCTTTTCACTGGATTACACAAAGCAGCAGCTTTATCTGTATTTTGATCACACCTCATAAGGACACAAAAAAGGGCTTCCAGAAGTGCTTCAGCAAGTGGCAAGCACAGTGGGATAAGTGTGTTTACAGCCAGCAGAGTAACTGGAGGAGTAATGAAAGTGTGTCTTTTACTGTAATAAATTTTTAAAATTTAAACATTTACTGTATATGTATGTTGATCTCACTTCATATTGTTTTTTAAATGGGAAAATTTGAAAAACAAAAATTAGTCTTTTACTTCACTTAAACAGTGTATTAAAAAGTCTGCCTTGTGTATCTGTTTAAGAAACTGTTGTTATTTTGAGGATCATTAGTGACAGATTCTTAACTAGCTGTATAGAGGTTTATCTGTAGCCATGTGCCACATAGCCGTGTTTCATTCTACCATGGACTGCACAGGATAGTTTGAAAAGATTGTTGTATGACTTCAGTGTGTAGTAGGCTGTCCCATCTAGGTTTGTGTTTGTATATACTCTGTGATGTTCACACAACCAGAGAACCCCCTAATTTGTGTTACTGTAGATTTGGAGATGGATATTTTGTAGTTAATTAATTGCTTGCTTGCTTTCTCTCTCTCTCTCTCTTTCTCTCTCTCTGTCTCTGTCTCTCTCTCTCTCTGTCTCTCTCTCGGCAGTACTGGGCCTTCTCCTTTTTTATTTTTTATTTTGGGACAGGTTTTTGCTAAATTGCCCAGGCTGGGTCTGAACTTGTTATTGTGGAATTACAGGTGCGGACCACCATATCTAGCTGATATTTTGTAATTTTAGGGAACATTTTATTTTATTTTATTTTTTGGTACTGGGGATCGAACTCAACAACCTCGTGCTTGCCGGGCAGGTGCTTATGCCACTGAGCTAAATCCCCAGTCCCAGGGAACCCTTTTAACCATATTGAAAGGTTTTGAGTGAAAAGTAGATGCTAAATTGCAAATAACAGGTAACTTGTCGTTGTTTGGCCAGTGCTAGTTTGAAAACAACACAGACTATTATGAGAGACATATAGGTAGAGCTAATGTAGTTCTCAGAGCTAGAAAACCTACATGTACTTCTCAAGTATATTCTTGTGCTTTTTTACTTGATTAAGATTCTTAAGTCTTGTTCCATAAAATTGAGGAAAGGTAACATCTTGAAAGTGGTTAGAGGAAATCCATGAAAGAGCTTTAGTACAGTTTCTGTAGAACATTTACATTTAACAAACTATATTCTGAGGATATTTCTACAAATGTTCCCCCAAATACTTTAGGAATCCTTTTAGGGATGTTAGTTTTTTTATTCTCTCTCTCTCTCTTTTTTTTTTGTTTTGTTTTGAGACAGTGTCTTGAACTCATGATGTTACCCAGACTGGCCTTGAGGCAATCCTTCTGTCTTAATGTTCTGAGTGCTGGGATTACAGCAGTGTACCACTGTGCCCATCTATTTTATTTTTTCTTAAAGATTGACCACCTTTTTAGGGGAAAACATTTCCTCACTATGATCTTAGTTTTGGTGCAGTGGATACTGAGCTGCTGCTACTTGTAGTTATTAGGTAGAGTAGCTGCTTCTTGAGACACAGGGTGACTGTGTCATCAGCATAAAGAGAACTGTCTTCTATTTACTGTAGCAGGGCAACCAGTACAATAACCACTTATTTGTTTAGCTAGAAATTAAACAGAAGGGTATATAGTACCCAGTCATCTTTGAAATGAGAGATTAAGCTTGTCTGTATCATGAGTCAGTTTTTGTCTATTCTGTTTTAAAACAGAATAGTATAGCTTTCTTAGAAACATGAACACTCAAAGATCTGGAAGTCTCAGTAAGATAGGAATCTATAGTAACTGCATCCTGCTAGTTCTGTGTATATTTTTTTGAAATATGGTCTTTTAGTATGATGAAAGTTGGAACCATAAGAAAGTTTGTAATAAATAAACATTCCTTTTTTTATAAATTCAAAAAGGATTAGAAAACACTTGGTGAAAAGTCTCTCCTATATAAGCTCTCAGAGTTTCTTTAGTATATGCAAACAAGTAGGAATTTATATAGAACAGTGTACTATGTATATCACTTCATACTTTTTCAGACATAGTTATAAAGAATTTGTCCTTTTTTTTTCCTTGAAATTTTACAGATTCGTCTTACCTTGATATGAGCTGTAGTCCACTTTAGTTGAGAACTCAGAAAGGTGTTAGAAGATGATTGAAATCACATTCCGTGTGTTTTAATTCTGTGTTTTCATAGTTGGACCAGCTAATCCTCACTCTGAGGAAGGTGCTCTATTTGGCAGCTCTCCTGAACTCCGCATGGGGACCGTGTACAGCCTGCGGAGTGTCTGCCTCCTTCCTGACACACAGTGAGGAGGTGGCCCATGGGGCCCTGAGAGGGTGCTGGGGAATAAATAGCATTAGGTACAGGTGCTTTTATTTTTTTTTAACATTATAATACTAACAGAAGTAAGGCAAATGAATAAATAATGTTTTCCAGTTTTTTGTTTGTTAGTACTAGGGATTGAACCCAGGTCTATCACTGAGTTATACTGTCAGCCCTTTTTAAAAAAAATTTTGAGACAGGGCTCTCTAAATTGCCCAGACAGGCCTCAAACTTGAAATCCTACTGCCTTAGCCTTCTGAGTAGCTGGATGAGAAGTGTCCCTGCATCTGGCTCTACTTGATTTTTTCAAGGGGTAATGTGGGAATGTGGCAAAGGCCCGAGACAACTTGAGAAGTTGTTAGTTTTTGAAGATCTTGTTAATGATATATATATATATTTTTACTTTTTAAATTTTATTAGTACATGTTTGTAGTACACGCAGTTTATAGTCATCTTGGGGAGTATCTGTACATACTACAGCTTCTTTCTTTTTTTTTAAATTCCTTCTCTCTCGCCCTCTCTCCCTCCTCCCCCTCCTCCTCTAATTCTCCTATTCTATTTTGCATTCTTGTTGATATTATTAATCTTAGCTCATGTTATGGCGTGTAATGTTTACACAAATTGAGGTTATTAGGTGCCGGTACATGGCATATCTTTAGTCTACTTATTTCCCCTTCCTTTTCTCCTCACCTTCCCCACCCTAATGACATTCTTTAAAAAGTGCAATTTCTTGAAAAGCCCAGCAGTAGACTGAATATCTCAGCATGGAAGCCAAGGTAAGGATATTTTGCATGTTCTGAACCCAGCTTTATACAGCAAGAGGGAAGGAGATAAAGGTGCATTAGGACAAAGATCTATCAGCAGCCTGGTCATAGCCAGTAACTGTCGAACATGTTAATGTAGTTGCACCTTTTCCTATTGTGCATAACAAAGCTGAGATAATTGGGTAGACTGTGAAGTTTGTGTTTTCTGCTTACCTTGGTTGGTAATACTGTTTGGCTTCTTGGTTTTTGCTTCCTTTGAGCAGATATTGCTGGTGATTTCAAAGAGCAGCTGGAAGCCCTGATACCATATGTATTAAACCCATCTAAGTTAATGGAAAAGGAGATCAACGGCTCGAAGGTCACCTGCCGGGGACTGTTGGAGTATTTTAAGGTAAATATGGGCTTTAATATTTAAACTGTTTGACTTTTCATGAAGGCGATCTAGCTTGTAAGCTCTCCCGAATTTCAGTTTTTTGAAATTTAACACATTTTCTCAGAGGTATTTTGAGACCTTAGTGTTCTCCCGGAGTGGGCCACTGGATGGCAGTATGGGTCTAAGAACCAAATGGTTGTTCTTTCACTATCTTAGAGGAGAGTACTGTGGCTAAAGGAAGATTGTTCCTCAAGGAAGATGGTGTGGACAGGAGATGGTTAGGAAGTTGCTGTGAGTAGGAGACGGCACCTAGATGGGACACGACTGCCTCCAGGTGGATGGTCTCTCCCACAGGTCGTGGTGAGGCCAGTGTGCATGGGGAGCCTGTCGGGAACCCTCGCCTTCGTAGGCTTGTGCTGCTTGACATTTTTAGATAACTAAAAATGCTAACATGCACTCAAAGGTGTGTTGTGTTTTTGCTAATTCCTAGTTATTGATATAGGTCTTTAGGAAAATGCGGTTGTATGGTTCCCGTTTCCAGAAGTTAAAAGTATGAGTTAAATATGAGAGAATGGCATTTTTCATCATCATTTTTGTGTTTATATTCTAAGGCATATATTAAAATTTATCAAGGAGAAGATCTGCCCCACCCCAAATCCATGCTCCAGGTAAGTTAGTGTTTTGAGATCTTAAATGACATCCCTTAATTGCTTGAATTCACTCAGATATGATAAAATAGAGACTTGTAAGAAGACAATAGGAGTAATCCAAGCATTCAGGAGGCTGAGGCTGGAGGATCGTCTTGAGTTCCAGCCTGGACTACATAGTGAGTTTAAGATGACTGACTCAGCTGGGCCTGGTGGCGCACGCCTTTAATCCCAGCACTCGGGAGGCTCAGGTAGGTGGAGCATTGTGAGTTCGAGGCCGGCTTGGGCTACAGCGTGAGCACAAGACTGGCCTGAGCTACATAGTGCGACCTGCCTCAAAAAAACTGGGGCCGGGAGTTTGGCTCAGTGGCTTAAGCGCCTGTCTGGCAGGTGTGAGGCTGTGAGTTTGATCCTTGGTGCCGCCAAAAAAAAAAAAATTACTACTGACTGAAGGAAATAAACAAAAGAATGAGATTGTTCTTCTAGCCCATTCTTTGTAGGTCTCTGGAGTTTCAGCACATTTATTTCAGTGTGGCTGCCTTTCTGGTTTTCTTGTCTGTGTTCACAGTGGTGCGGTTACAACAAAACAGCCTCTCCTCACTAGACCCGAACTTCCTGCAGACACATTCTGGGAAATGATGTTTTATTTTCCCCAGGTGAAAGGTAGCTACTGTGTTAAATAAAGAACTCCTGGTTATCTCTAGCTACTTGAGCAGATAAAGTCCCAAGTGACCTACTTATGCTTTTGTTTTTTTATTTTCAGCTGGAAGGTGTCGTTTGCTTACGACATAATTTCTGACTTTCATATGCTGAACAGAAGAGCATTTACTGGGCTGGGGAAATAGCTCAGCGACACAGTGCCTGTTTGGCAAACGCAAGGTCTTGAGTTAGATTCCCAGTACCAAAAAACCAAAAAAAACAACAAAAAAACCGCACAAAAAATCCAAAAAACCATTTACTGCCAAATAGGATTTGTAATTTTTTTTTTAATCTGCAGTACTAGGTATAGAATCATGGAGTATTCTGCCACTGAGCTACATCCCAAGGGCTCCTTTGACTATTCCAAAAATTCATGTAGCAAAACAGTTTAAGCCAGGCATGGTGGTGCATGGCTATAATCCCAGCACTTGGGAGGCTAAGGTAGGAGGATTGCTGCAAGTTTGAGACCAACCTGGGCTACATAGTTCAGGGCCAGCCTGAACTACATGCAAAATCCTGTCTCATAAAACCAAAGAAAAAAATGAAAGCAGTTTAATATGAAAATGCCCATGACATCATTTTCAGCCCTAGTGGAACTGCCCTTTGGAGAGGGGACATCGATTTCTCTGCCAAACAGCCATTATTTAACTCATCCCTAGGCTTCCAATATGATGATACTGTTTTCTTGTATTTCCACCAGTCCGGTATTGTTCATTTGGCTGCTAGTTGCCATCTCACACATTCGTCTATCATAGGATTCATAAAGGGATCAGATCCCTGCAGTGTTCCTTGAATACGTCTGCTGCTATTTAATTTCAGGAATGACTTCTTGTCCATAAATTTCTTTATGGGCAGTGCAAGAGAATAAATGTTCCTCGTAGTGTCTACTTGGTAGGCTCATCTCTGAGCCTTTTCCTAGATATTTTATTTTGAGACAAAGTCTCACTAAGTTGCCCAAACTGGCCTCAAACTCATGATTTTCCTGCCTTAACCTTCTGAGGAGCTAAAATTATAGGTGTATCCCAGTATGCCTAACCTTAGATATTGGTTATCTTTAGTAGCGAAACATTTTCACAAAGGTAACTAGATCCTGAGATTTACATTATAAAAATAAGTTTTCTTTGCATCTGCAGTAAAAACTTGGTTTGTGAGCATAATTTGTTCCAGAAACATGTTTGTAATTCAAAGCACTTGTATCAAAGTGAATTTCCCCATGAAAAATAATGAAAACTCAGACGACTCATTTCACAACCCAAAAATATTTATGTGCAAATGACTGCAATACTGTAATATAATACAAACTAATAAAGAAAATACAAAAGAAAAAGAAAAACAGATTAACCTGCACTTACCTTTGCAAACCTTCGTGGCTGATGTGAGGGAGATGAGAGAGGAGGGTTATGTGTGGGATGACTTTCACCATCACTGATGGAATCATCGCTCTTGGCTCAGTGGAATCTTTTTCTTTTTGTGCAGCTTTAACAAGGAACCTGATGACACTTGCTTTTGCCTCCTTTTGAGAATTTTGTGGAAATGTGACATTGCATTGTCATTAAGCAGATTCATCGTTGCATTGCTGCAGCCTTATTCAAGTGGGGCTTTTCTCTAAAATTTTGCACTGTTTCCCACATTTTACACATCTCCCAGTCTCATTTGAAGTGAGGGATTCCTTTGACTTTTTCTTCTCCTTTCCTGCAAATGAGATTTCCATAACTTCTTGTTGGGAGATGACCACCAGCAATCCCGGAGGGGTGGAGAGAGAGGGAGAGGAAAAGGGTGGGAAAGTATCAGGCTCGGTTGTGATCTGATGGTGCCGGCATCATTTGCTACTTGTATTGCAGGACATTTCTCGTTTATCAAGTTAATATTTATTAGAAACATTCGCTTGTCTAACCTTTGCAGAGCAAGTTACCCACAATCCAAGGTTTTACTGTATTGCAATTTTTTGTTTGATTTGAGACAGGGCCTCCTATAGTCCAGGCTGGCCCCTGACTCACTGTGTAACCCAAGGTGACCCTGAACTTGTGATTTTCCTGCCTCAGCGTCCCCAGTTCTGGGATTACAGGCATTGCTACAGCTAGCTTCAATCTTACTATTTTTTAAAAGCAAAAGATATTTTTGTGGTGTTGGGATGGAGCCCAGAGCCTTGAATGTGCTAGGCAAATGGTCTACTGCAGCCCATACCTTCTATCATTGTCTTACATTTAAAACTCAAGGAAGCCGGGCGTGGTGGTGCACACCTTTAATCCCAGTACTCGGGAGGCTGAGGTAGGAGAAGCGTTGTGAGTTCGAGACTGGCTTGGGCTACAACACGAGCGCAAGGCCGGCCTGAGCTACACAGTGCGACCCTGCTTCAAAAAAACCAGGGCCGGGCGTTTGGCTCAGCGGCTTACGCACCTGTCAGGCAGGTGCGAGGTTGTGAGTTCATTCCCCGGTGCCGCAAAAAAACAAAACAAAAAACAAAAAACAAACAAACAAAAAAAAACTAAACGAAAGAAAATTATATATCCCTTGATTTTTGAGGCTGTAATTTATGCTAAAAATTCTTATATCTAAGAGTAGGTAGATGTAAGATAGAAAATTTGTCAGGAAAAGGTGTATTTCATTAGTTGAAGTATAAGGAAGCCTACAAAATAATAGAAGGCTAATGAAAAAGGGACAATGAAGATTGGGATAAGAGAAGATTTTTACTTGATTATTTATAGAAGAATGTTAAAAAAGGAGAATTTATAGTTGACACTTTACTTTCTTAACAGGCCACTGCTGAAGCCAACAATTTAGCAGCTGCAGCCTCTGCCAAGGATGTTTATTACAACAACATGGAAGAGGTAGGTGGCTGTACGCTTTTTTCTGAAGTGTCTATACCCTGAGCATTGTTGCTAATATCAGAACTCCAGACTTGATCCTCACTAGCGTATCTTTGGATGATGATGCAGCAAAACCATTTCAGGTCATACTCACAGTTGGGGTCTTCTAGTTATTACTATTTCTAACCAAGGCTTCCTGATGATGTCACTGCTGTTTCAGATTAATATTACCCTGATATTTAAGTGTGCTGATCAGACGAAGTGAACCTAGCCTTATTTGGCCTTGGCTGACTTTCTAAGGTTAATTTCTAATACTGTAAAACGTTTTCCATGTCTTTTCACTTGTTTTATTTGGTACTTGCTCTTGAAGAGATGTTCAACCTAGCATGTCTTTGTTCTTCCTAGGTTTGCGGGGGAGAGAAGCCTTATTTGTCTCCAGACATTTTAGAGGAGAAGCACTGCGAATTCAGACAGCTCGCTCTGGACCAGTTTAAGAAGACCAAGAAGATGGGTGGGAAGGATTTCAGTTTTCGTTATCAGCAAGAGCTGGAGGAGGAAATCAAGGAACTCTATGAAAGCTTCTGCAAGCACAATGGCAGCAAGAATGTCTTCAGCACCTTCCGAACCCCTGCAGTGCTGTTCACGGGCATCGTGGCTTTGTACATAGCCTCTGGCCTCACTGGCTTTGTGGGTCTTGAGGTTGTGGCCCAGCTGTTCAACTTCATGGTTGGACTGCTGTTAATAGCGCTCCTCACCTGGGGGTACATCAGGTATTCCGGTCAATACCGCGAGCTGGGCGGAGCTATTGATTCTGGTGCAGCGTATGTGTTAGAACAGGTAAGTGGTACTGGCTGAGGGGGAGGAGGGTTGGTGATAGACAGGTGTTTGTGCTTCTGGTGTAAAATACAGCACATCAGTCTGGAAGAATTTCATTGCAAAAAAAAAAAAAAACATGAAAAACTTTTTTTTTTTCTGGTGGGCTTTACATTTTATTCTTCTTCAGTATATTAATATTTGTTCCTAGTGTTTTTTCCATGCCTAAAAATGACCCTTTAGTGCAAAACATTCTAGCTCAGGCATTGTCTTCCTTACAGGAAACTTTAATTATGTACTTTTCAGGCACAGTTCCTGTGCGATTCTCATCTCCACCCCAGGATTAGTTTGTTTCACTGGAAAATCAAGAGCTTTGTGAAAAATGTGTAGCTTGTAAAATGTTCTACTTTGAATCCTATTGGATTAGAAATCCTTCATTTAATGTCTTCCCAAAAGCCAGTGGCTATTGACATTGACATGATCTCTAGATTTACAGATCTTCAATACTAGTGTATTTCTTTTTCTGAGCCACATGAACAGACCAGTTGGGTCAGTATCCTGTGAAGCCCGGGGAGCTTCCCCACTCTGCCCCCAGTGACAGAGCTCATGTTCCACTGACTCCGAGTCAGCCGTTGCCCCAGTCTGCGTCTCCCCGTGCTCTTACTCCCTTGCTTTCCGTAAGACCTGTGATGGAGACAGAGATACTGCATCTGAAAGTTTATCTGTGTGGACTTATTCTCTTGGTGCTGTATTATATTTTATTAACTTGTTGACTCAATGGACTTTTGCAGGCGGCTTCTCACCTTGGCAATTCTACTCAGGCTGCTGTGAGGGATGCAGTTGTTGGGCGATCTACAGATAAAAAAGCTCAGTAGCCTTAACGTGAGGATCCAGCAAGAGCCTGACCAGCCCCTAGAACCTCAGTTTCTGCCATGGCCATAGGTCGAGGTCTAGAGGAGCAGCAGACCTGAGACCATCCAGGGAGAGCTGCGACAGGACACTGTAATCAATGAACTGACCTCTTCTGTGGCTTCACATTCTTAAGTGGGCTTCCATTTCTCTTGGAAGCATCTTTTTCTTTGCTGTTAGATCCAAACTTAGGTATGTTTCCTTATTACGCTCTGCTTTGTGCACTTTATGGGAGAGAAAGCTAAAGAAAAAAATGGAAATGCAGCTTTTAAGTCTCTTATGTGCCACTTAGTGCCTTTTCAGATGAAATCTATGCTTTTTGTGGACCTCAAGGGAAGGGATGGAGGATAACCTCATGAAATATGCTGATTAGAGGTGAAACTTGTGAGTTCTCTTGTACTTTCCTCTTAAGAATTCCTTTTTTAAAAGTTTACAAAACTTGGGAAAACTTCAAAACTAAAGATTAACTGAAATGATGCCATTATACTTTAAAGATCTTATTTGTAATGTTGGTATTCTGTTTGTCATAGAATGTGTAAAAATCATGTATGTTAATACACCACACTCTGGAATGTAAGGTCTTTTACTTGATAGGTTGGCAGTTTTATTGAAGCTGGTCTCTCTCTGTTGTTGGTTTTTTTTTTTTTTTTTTGGTTACTATAGCTTCTTTTTAGAAAAGAGGCAAATGTGCCTTGGAATGCCAGAGTGGCTCATAATGGAAGGACTGAATTACATTAAAGGAAAACGCTGATCTTGAATGAACCCGTGACCTCTAATAAGTCACTTGAACTTGTGCCTCTGTCAGAGCCACTTTGGGTTTCTATATGTTTGTATGTTACAATTCTCACAATTTACCATTTGATAGCTTTTGTTTTTGAGAGTTCTGTGTGAGTACAAGACTTTAGTAAGGGTTAGAGAAAAGACATTACCAGATATTACTGCCTTTGATTAATCTCCTATTTCATGTGGCCTACCACTGATTCATAAATAGCCCATTTAAGGTCCCTGCTCAAACTGTTAATTTTTATTCTCTATGCACTGATGTTCTTAATGACTCTTCCTTTAGATTTATTTGTCACCAGTCTGATAGCTTTAAAACAACTTTGGTTTAGGAAGGACCCAGTGTGTTACCCAAATATAGACAATATCTAGAAGCATCTAAAAATTCTTTTTTGAAAAAATTCACTATGATTATATGATTAAAAAATTTTGTTAGTTTATTTTTTCTTTGATTTATAATGGTAAATTATTGTGAATTTTAAAACTTCTTAAAATTGACCTGTATTTATATAAATATTCAGGTATCTGAGCCTTTTTATTTTGAAATAATTTGAATGTTGTTGTGGGAGGGAAATAGGAGGGCTCAGGCAAAATCTGTGTATGAATTTCATATCCATGAAGTATGAGTGGAAGGTGGGGAAAAGAAAGTCTTTCAGCATTTAGTCTCTTTTCTTTTGACTAACACTATACCACTCAAGTATTTTGTAAGTCCTGAGTTAATTCTAAGCATTTTATATATTTTCCTGTTTATCTCCCTAAAGTGCCTGATATTTTATTCACTTTTTGTTACATTTTAGAAAAATTCCAGCTTGTTCTAGAAACTGTTCACTTGCTTATTATAAGTGAAGCCAGGCTTTGAACTAATGAACTTGCTTTTGGAATGTGGGTGCCTTTTTGGGTGGCTTCTCGTCTCTGTGAAGGTTCCTTCTTACTGGCAACCTGCATAGATACTGAAGTACTTAGTTTTGAAGACATTTTGTAAGTAAATTTATGGGTTTCAGAATAATTGTCCAAAATGATTCCATGAGAATTGATGTTGTAACTAAATTTCATCCTAAAACTAAAGTGTTAGGTGTTTAAAGAAAGTGAACTTATGATTTAGTAGTCTTGGATGGTGTTACTGTTTAAATTGAACACTTCTGTTCTTGTCTTATACAGGGATAAGCTTGGTTTAATGACTCCAGGGAAGCTTACCCCTTTATGTGTTTTTTGTTTGTTTGTTTGGTATGGGAATTGAACTCACAACCTCACGCTTGCCAGGCAGGTGCTGTGCCACTGAGCTATATCCCCGGCCTCTCTTTTTGTCCTTATGACTTATTCTGCCTCTGAAAAGTGGTTTTAAAGTTCTCTGGCCTCTTTTCTGTTTTACCAGTAGTTAGATGGTTTTATATCAACTTTTCCAATGAAAAATGCCTTCTCATTACTGGCTGTAAACAGTGCTGGGGAGATTTATTCACAGGTTGTGTAGAATATTTTTGCCTGTTACCTTCTCCAGCCTTCTGTTTGTGGGTCAGGGACATTGTGTAGGAGTCAGACTGCAGGTATTTGCTGCTCTGGCAGTTGTAGGAGACCTTCCATGCACACATTATTAATTTGCAGAGTCAGTCCCAGCAATATATGGAGCACACTTCTATTAACATACATGGAGATTTTAAAAAATTTCCAGTAAAATAACTTTTTAAGAGAATTTAGCCAGATGTGGTGCACATCTGTAATCCCAGCACTCAGGAGGCTGAGGCAGAAGGATCCCTGCGAGTTTGAGGCCATCCTGGGCTACGAAGTAAGTTCAAGGCCAGCCTGAACTTTATAGTGAAACCTTGTGTCAAAAAAAAAAAAAAAAAAAAAGGATTGACAAGTTTTTAAAAAAAATACTTCCAATTTGTTTTTGCTTTTTGTTTTTTTCTTTTTGGTGCTGAGGATTGAACTTATAACCTCACGCCTGCCAGGCAGGCGCTTAGGCCACTGAGCTAAACCCCTGGCCCTGTTTTTTGAGACAGGGTCTCATTATGCAATTCAGGCTGGCCTTGAACTCACTTTGTAGCCCAGGCTGGCTCAAACTCAGATCCTCCTGCCTCAGCCTCCCGAGTTTGTTTCTTATAGTAAAACAATAAAATCAAAAGTTTTGATTCTTTCCCTGAGAAATCTCTCTAGATTAGGCTTATAGATGGTGAGGACAAACTATCATGTATGATGATCAAATATCTTTAGGTTTTTTTTTTTTTTTTTTTTTTTTTTTTTTTTTTTTTTTTTTTTTTTTTTTTTTTTTTTTTTTTTTTTTTTTCTGTTGTTGTTGTGACAGGGTCTCGCTATGTAGTTCAGACTGTCCTTGTACTCATTACTGGCTTTAACCTTGCAACAATCCTTTTGCCTTAGCCTCCAAGTGCTGGGATTACAGCATGTGCCACTATACCCAGCTATGATCATTTTTTAAAAGCAATTTGCCAAAAATTCTGTTTGTTCCATGGAGTTTATTTTTTTTAATTTTTTTTTTTATTTTTTTAAGATGGGGTCTTGCTTTGCAGTGCAGGCTGGCCTTGAACTCACAGCAATCCTCCTGCCTCAGACACGTGGGTCCTGGGATTACAGCCATATGCTACCATGCCTGGCCCATGGAGATTTATGTTTTGACACCTTTATACTTGGTAAAATGCCAACGAATATTTTCTCTGTTTTATTCCTGTTCTCTTTTTTCTCCTACTTTGGGTAAATAAATAAAAACACTGCCTTGTGTTTACAGTTTCTCTAGTAGGTCACACATAGTATTCTACCTGGCTTACAAATTTGGTACCTTGGGTAGGATAAGTTTGGTATGTAAATATGAATTATAGAGAAATTAGCTTGATTTTATCCCTGGCCAAAAACAATAAAAGAATTTGTTTTCCTAGGATTTAATTAAAAAAATGATGATACATAGAAGTCATCCTTTCCTCTCTTCTCCTCTCCTCTCCTCTCTTCTTCTCTTCTCTTTTTTTCATTTTTCTTTTTTTTTTTTCTTGACAGGATCTCATATCTAGCCCAGGCTAATCTTGAACTTATATGGCCATTCTCTTGCCTCAGCCTCTCAAGTGCTGATATTACAGGAGTGCACCACTACCCTTGGCTGTCGTGTTTGTTTCTTTAGAACTATTGGAATATAATTTTGTATGATTTAATGTTTCTACTGAAAGAAGCCAACATGGGTTATATCATTGTAGTTTATATTTGGTCCAATAAAATTTTATTCTGGATAAGAAATCTGAAGATAAGGTTCAGTTGTGAAACTATAAACTATGTGGTTAACTGAGGTTTTTTGGTACCAGAAATTGAACTCACAGCCTCATGCTTGCCAGGCAGGTGCTGTGGCACTGAGCTATGTCCCTGGCCCTGTGTGGTTAACTTTTTAAAATGTCATCATAAAAGACATTTGCAACCAAATAGTTGTCCTCATGATAGGTCGTACTGCAGTCACATTTTGGGCAGTAATTTTCATGTATTTACCTTGGAGTACATTAGACTTATCTAGGAGGTTTGTTTAAAAATTCAGATTCCCAGAGCTTCTCTCAGGTCGTCTGGGCTGCGACCCTGAAATCTTCACTTTTGTAAATGTTCCTGTAGGTGATTCAGAGACAGCAGAGGGACAGCTGCTCCATGAGATGAGAGTTAGCAATGGGAAAGTGCCATTCAGTGTTGTCTGAGGCAAGTGGACAGGAGCGCGGTCTGCTGTCAGTTGAGACCACCACCTGTTTACCGCCTTCAGAGTACTAAGGGTGCCTTTGATCTGGACGGTTGTCTAAGCTCCTAAATTGTTTTACACAATTGTCATGGTGCCTTCTGGAGAAAAAGAATGTAGCAAGTATTCTGTTTACTAGCAGATGTAATTAGGGTTTTAAGGAAAACTAACTTTGATAGCTGTTTTTCTTTTAAGAAGCCAAAATAAGTACTGTGACTCAAATCTCTAAATCTTCCTCACAGAGAAAACCTTAAACCACAAATACAATGAACAAAAAGGAAGAACAGGACTGTAACTTGGATAATTAGTGACCTAAGTACCCTATAGTAGGTACTTTTCAAGATAGATCTAGAGGCAGAAAAGTTGTGAAAGAAGTTTTTATTTGGGAAGAAATTTTTTGCACCAGAGCTAAATAGTGCTTTTCAAACCAAGGGGAGGTTATACTGATTCCCACAGCTTTCTAACTCAGATGAATAAAAGCTGTCATGATATGAGCCTTAAAGGAGTTAAATCTTGAAGGATTTTCTTTCAGTTTTCTTAATAATAAAGGTTGGCTAAAAGTACTTTCTGCTATACTTTGCCTTTAAATAGCTTTAAAATTTAATATAGTTTTTAAAAAATGCAGCGGGATGCAATTATGCTATTAGTATGTTAAAAGCATGTTTCTGTTTCACTTGTAAGATCATTTAATGGAATAAAGATCACAACATGATCCGTGTGGTTTTGTTCTTTATCGTGGGCAGATCTTTGAAAGGGAAAGGGGCTTGGCAAAGGGATTGAATCTCTGAGGGGTGTCTGTGTCTGCCTGGAGCCGTGGGTTCAAAGGCTCCTTGTTGGAGGTGGTGAGGGCTGGAAGTGAAACTCTGCTGGAAGATTCCCCTCTTGCCGGTGACCCCGGAGGCAGTGGGGAGGTGGCACTGAGCTCATATCCTGAGCTGTGCCCTGCATTGCCCTACGGTGGAAAGGTTTCTTCCCTAGTTTGAAACACTGGAGCCAGCAGCCTTCA
>RJWM01036465.1:0-18112 GCA_004363535.1 Dasyprocta punctata
TTCGAGGCCGGCTTGGGCTACAACGCGAGCGCAAGGCCGGCCTGAGCTACATAGTGCGACCCTGCCTCAAAAAACTAGGGCCAGGGAGTTTGGCTCAGTGGCTTAAGCGCCTGCCCCAGCAGGCGCGAGGTTGTGAGTTCAATCCCCGGTACCGCAAAAAAAAAAAAAAAATAAATAAATAAAAAAAATAAATGTATTAGTTATTGAAAAAGAACAGTTACTACTCATATGACTAGATCAATTTTACATGGCTATATCTGTTAATCTGAACAACACTTTTGAAGGCAATGATATGCAATATTACAACCATTGTCAAATTCCTATCATCTTGTTTTGTAAACCTATAATATTATTGTAATGAATTTGTTGTCATTTGTTTGTCTCTTTTGCTTTTTGTCTTTCTTATCTGTGTCTTTTTTCTCTTAAATAAAAGAAAAAAGACCTTCTGCCATTGTAGGTGTTTTGACAGGAAGAGTTTGATCACCTTTCCTTCTGTCCATTTTTCTTTGGGGAACAGTACACCAGCGAAAGTTGTTTCCAGTTGAATCCACCATAAGTCATATCAGAGCCTACCATATACTCGAAAGTATGATTGCTGATCACATCAATGAACATACCACTCTTCTCCTGCCATGTTTGATCCTGGCTAAGAGAGGCTCTAGCCATCCCACTGTACACTCACAATGGACATCTAAGAAGGTGATCACTTGGCCTTTGGAAACAGCAGCTCCTTTCTTTTTCTTTTTCTTTTTCTTTTTTTTTATTTTAAGAGAAAATGGACACAGAAGACAGAAACAAAAAGCAAAAAAGACAAACAATCAACAACAACAAATCTGATATGATAACATTGTAGGTTTACACAATGAGATGGTTGAAATTTGGCAGTAGTTACAATATTGCATATCATTACCTTCATAGGGGTTGTTCACATTGACAGATATAGACATGCAAAATTTATCAAATCATGAGTATTAACTTTTATTTTTCAATAGTTAATGCATTTAGTAATATAGTCATTTTAACTATCCTATGCATACCTATTTATAAATTTATGTCTTTTTCCTTTTCCCTTCCCTCTTTCCTCCTCTCCCCTCAGAATACCTCTTGTTATCATTAAAATAACAGCCCATATCATCAGGTCTAATATAATCAAGCAAGATAGTTCAGAATGAAACCAATAACGAATAAAAGAATGGTCATAGAGGGCCGGGAGTTTGGCTCAGCAGCTTAAGCGGCTGTCTGGCAGGTGGAGCCTGTGAGTTCAATCCTCGGTGCCGCAAAAAAAAAAAAAAAAAAAAAAAAAAAAAAGAATGATCATAAAGAAGAGAAACAAAAAAACTAAAGGGATTAACAACAACAACATATCCGATACTGTAACATTATAGGTTTATGAAATGAGATTATTGGAATTTTACAGTGGTTGTAACACTGTATATCGTTACCTTCAAGGGAGTTGTTCAGATTGACAGATAAAGACATGTAAGATTGATCTAATCATATGAGTATCAACTGTTCTCTTTCACCAGTTAATGCATTTAGTAGTACAGTCTTTTAAACTATCTTATGTATACCCTCATATAAATCTGTGCCTTTTTTCTTTTCCCTTCCTTCCTTCCTCGGTTCCCCTTGTAATACCTCTTATTGTCTTCAAAATAATTGCCCTTAACAATTGGCCTAATATAGTCGAATGAAATAGTACTGAATAAAACCAATAACAAATAAAATAATGGAAGCAATAGATAGTAATGCAACGTGGATTTCTATAATGCCTCATATTATCTTCTAGGTAGTTGCCTATATCATCTGTTGTAATACAATCAAACAAAGATAGGTTAAAATCCCTCAAAACAGAACAGTGAAAGCAATATCTGGTTTTGAAACAAGGTGATTGAATATCATTAAGGGCTACCCTAATAAATTTTGTTATCTTTAAAATAGCTATCTTTGTCATCATATATAATAAAGTTAAGCAGGTCAAGGTAGAATAAGATTAAACTAAACAGCTCATTGAAAACAATACTGAACTCAAATCCCGCTGATGGATTATTCATTTGTCTGCCCCATTCGGTGATATCCCTCTGTTGCTGTTTCTGGAGCTGTGGACTTTTTTTTATCTCTCTCTAGAATGTCCTTCAGTATTCTTTGTAGGGTTTGCTTGGTTGTCATAAATTCCTTTAGTTGTTCTCTGTTGTGGAAGTATCTTGTTTCTCCACTGATTTTGAAAGATAATTTTACTGCTTTCAATCTCACTCTGATCAATCCAGAACGCTGTTCCATTTGAATTAGATGAACTGGCACTTGTAGTTTTTTCACATAACTCTCTAGATGTCTTCTCAAAAATTTTTCTTTCACTGGCATCATCTACTAAAACAATTTCTTTTACCATGTGTCTTGGTGAGTGATTAATGACACTATGAACATTTCAAAGAAGTGCGCCCCAAGTCTCATTGTGGAAAACAATCACCACACTTGTTGTTGGAAGATTAGCTGGATACACTTTTGTCTTACACCCTTGTAACCTGACCTCTGGTAAACTTCTGTTGAGTGCAATCATCTCACTTGCAATTAAATTGAACTGATTGATTTTAAACATTTCTTTCATTTTCTCTTGATCCTCTTTAGGAATGACAACTGGTTTCCCCATTTCTCCAGGACCTTCATGAGGCTTTTGAAGTGGCTCTAGAACATCCCCAGCAGGAAATCCTCTCTCCTTTTTCTCATCACATTTGTTGCATTAACTGAAGTAAAGCAGCAGGAACATATCCAAGAGTACCCAAATCAAGGAGGTGGCTAGGATCACCTTGCAATATGCAAATTTTCTCCTGGCACTTTAAGTCAAATGAAAAATTTGTATGTATCTATATATATATATATATATATATATATACACACACACACACACAAAGATCATGAAAATTATTCCAATCCAGCTTCATCAGAAATCATGCTCATACCCTCGCTGTGCCTGTGGTGGCAGCAGCGACGGGTGCTCCTCCAGGCTGGCCCTGGCATTTGAGGCGTGGTCCAGCTGGCCGCAGAATGGGCACTACTCTAGCACCACCGTCCACCGCCTTAATTGCCAAATTTGAAATGGAAAGATTTCACATAAATATCTGAATTTGTAGGTTCCCTAGAAAACAATAGAAGATGTAGCTGTCTGGATCTACAGTCACCTTTCCACTGTCCAGAAGGGAATAACTTACGCCCCTTTCAGATGGGACACGCATTCTCCAATCACCATGGTCTTTAACCAACATGTACTGCTTATCTGGGCTATCTGCCTGGCTCCTATAAGAACTTTAGTTTGAGATTTGTGTAATATTCCAGAGAGTGGGCAGCCTTATTAAAATGAAACACAGCCATCAACATCTGAGTAGAGGAAGGTCTTGGAAAGAGAACCTCCAGAAGAGGAGACTAAAGAGTGATACAATTTGGGGCCAGGGTGTATGTCCCAGAACAGGTACCACTTCTGACCTCTACTGCAGAACTTCCTTTTCAAGCTCACCTGCCCAAACATAGCAGTGGGCTCTATTCTGTGCAACAAAGGAAGATGTGTATCATTGCTAACACTAGAAATAGCATGAAGGTGATGCACCACTTAGTGAGTAATTTGTAAGTGACGCCTATTCACAACCTCCCGATTAGATAGTATTATTCCCATCTTAAAGGTGAGGAAATCAAGGTTTGCAGGATAGGTGAGCCATGTGACTAGAAAGGGGTAATGCCTTTGAGCCCTTGCATTCCTGCTGTATGGCAATTGTGCATAAGAATGAGAGGGGAGCTCAAACAACTGCTTCAAATTCAACTGAGTGGAACTTGAGCCATTATTATTGGCCTCCTCACTTTATAGATCAGTGTGTTTCGAAGTATAGTCCCTGAACCAGTGGCAATGGCCTCACCCCAGAACTTATCAGAAATGCAAGTTTTCAGCTCCCATCCAGGCACACAGAGTCAGAAACCTTGGGGGGTGGGCCCAGCAATCCATGTCATAGCAGGCCCTCTGGGTGATGCTGAGACTCACACGAGTCTGCACCCACTGGAATAATTACCTGTACACACTTTGCTATCAGGCAGCTGTAAGGCCACCTAAGTTACTAGCTACACAACTCCCTAAGATAGTGATATGCAGCCACAGAGACAGTAAGTGGTGGCACCAAGTTACCATCTCCAGAGCCCAGGTTCTTCATCACTACCTCATACCCTCCTGTTGCAATGGGACCTGACCTGGGCTTCTTGATCCCTGGTAGCTGGTCCAACATGCTACAGTCCAGAGCTAAATGGTTGGGGGAATTCTCTGGCACTTCCAGGAGCCCCCTCATAACTCTCCTTGTTACCATCACCTCCTGGATCTCATTATCAGCATGCTGAACCACAGCCTCATCACAGGACAGGGTGGGAAAGTGCCTGTGCCAGAAGGTCCCTGATGCCTTCTTTGAAACCAGTCAGAGCTGCATACTGGTGTCCATCAAGCCCATAACTGTTTATGCAGTCTCCTGCCCACACACATATTTGGGGAACCTCTGTTTAGCTTCCCCTAAGGCAAAGAGCTACCTGGTCCACACTGCTGTATCTCACTGCTTCCCAAGGTAGCCATGTCCCCCCATCAACAGCAGTGAGCACAGGCCCAATGTATGTAGAGACGCCTGAACCCAGAAGGATAATGGAAGTTGACGGGAATGGCATTAAGAGGACCCTATGTGTTTACACTGGGTGGAAGTACTGCTGACCTCAGGACCCTAATAAACAGCATGACTTGCTCACCTGAGATATTGACAGCACTGAAGGGATGCAAATACAGATTTCATTCCAAAGCTTGTATAGTCATGTACCACATAACATTTTAGTCAACCATGGGTGGTCTATGTAGTGGTGGTCCCATAGGGTTATATACCCTAGTGATACTAACACACAATAATGTTTTTACATTATCTAACAATGCATCTCTCAGTGTGGATTCTGCCATGTTCTTCTCATAGTTGAGACATAATACCCAAACACTTTCCTTAGAGGAAGAGTTTATTTTGGCTCACAATTATAATCCATGGTCAGCAGGCTCCAAGGCATAAAAGGGCACAGTAGAGGAGCATAGCAGAGGAAAAGCTGTCCGTGTCAGGGCAGGCAAGGAAGCAAAGAGAAGGGAGGAGCCAAGGAAGGAGATACACCCTTCCAGGTCATGCTCCCAGTGACCTTGCTTCTCTGACCAGCTATGAGTGGACGAATCCAGAGTATAGCACTCCCACCACCCAATCACCCTCCAAACACATGAGACTTCAGGGAGACAATCCAGTTCTAAACCATAACATATCCTCAGGGGAACTGTTCTCCTTAAAACCTAGGAATTTCATGGCCACAGCAACAAGGCAAAGGAAAGTCCCTCCCTCTGGGAAAGTTAAGATAAGGGCTCTTTCCTTGGGCTTTGCTGGTCACTGGACATGGGCCAGAATTTTGCCTCAAGACACTCATATCTCTCCTAGGTTGGCTTATCTGTAGAACAAGTCCCCTAAGCTTCTGGGAGCTGGTCCTTCATTCTTCATCCTTTATAGGGCCTGTATGTAGGTGGGGAAAGAAGGAGAGCTTGGCCAGGCCCATCTCTCCCTAGGGTTACTGTTAGGGATATCTGAGATCATATTCGTAGGTAGTATCCAGGACCCTGGAGTTATGGCTCGTGTCTAGGTGTCCCCCCAAAGCCTCATACAGTCACAGATTAGGCTTTTTCAGAGGTGGCTGGATCTAGAGCGTGTGACACTGGGATTAATGGTTTGTGATTACTAAATTAGTCCATTGATTGATTTGGCATACCTCTGAGTGTGGATAATAGGAAGGCCCAACCTGGGTGTGAGTGCAACCCACCCTAAGGGTATGTAGCCTCGATAAAAATAAGGCACAGAAAGAGCAGCAAACAGCAAGGGTGGTCACTTGCTGCTTGCTGGTTTTGCTGCTTTCTGCCTGCCTTGAACTGTTTTTCCTCTGTGATGCCCCTCTGCTACGCCATCCCATCTCGGAGCCAGTCGAATATGAACCAAAACCTCTACAAACTGTGAGCCAAAAACAAATCTTTCCTCCTTTAACATTAGCTGTTGGGTATTTCATCTCAGCAATGAAAAAAGTAACTAAGACATTTGGTCAGATCATGGGATGAGGTTTGCAGCTTCTACACAAGCCTTGGCTTCTCTACATTCTGCCTCCCCTCACCCAAATCACCTTCCAAGACAAGAGCTGAGGCCCTCCCCATTAATCGCTTGGCCTCACCCTAAGTCCTGGCAGCAGTGAGCTCGGACTCAGGAGAGTTTGAAGTGAATGCTCACCACCTTTGACCGCAGAGCTTGAGCTGTAACCCACTCCTAGTCCCTTGCCCATTAGCTCAGCAAAAAGACAACCACAGAGCCAGAATGCATCTCTAGTAATGTTTTATTGTTCTGCTGAGGGTTCCTGCTATATCTTGCTCTCCATCTCTCTGCTATCATCAGGAAAATCCTAACTCGAGCCTTACAGACCCTGCTTCCACCCAAAGATTAAAATACACTCAGGAGAGTGCATATATGTGTGTGTGCATATGTGTGTATATATGTATCTACATGCACACATATAAATACACATATATATTCTGACTGTTCAGTATTTATAGGTACAAATAAAAGAAGCTTAAAAATTACAATAATGGCTAGGACCCACCCCATTCTGGGTTTTTCAGCAGAAAGCACAATGAAGCACCAACGTGCCTTTGAATGGCATTCAGATTTTCATATGAATAAAGGTGGCCAGTGGGTAGGAAAGACTAAGCCCTAGCTGGTAAAGAAGGGCCCTTCCATCTTGCTAGCCCAGGGTGCAGATCTCTGCTCCAGAAAGGGGCTGTAAATGTCAGCCTCCTATCATAGGCAAAAGGGCCAAGGGTATAGATACATGTCTCTCTTCCGCTGTGCTTTTGCTTGGCCTAGAAGTGAACTCATTTACTCTACAGATATGACAGTGCATGGCCGAAGGCTAACCAGGACCCTAGGGAGCAGCAGATAAGGCATGGAGCTCAAGTTAGAGAAAACTGGTTCATTGGTGTCTTGAGACTTCAGAAAGGAAAGTTCCTCTCCCTCGTATCCCAAGATAGCCCAAATCATCATGTGGCCTATTAAGGACTCATCAATGCCCACTCTAAATCAGTCTTATAAAAACTGGCATCGTACTTACATAAATAAAACAGTGGTCGGGGGTTCCCTCTGTTCTGCCCTTAGTGCACATCCACCTCAGTCCCATTTCTGGAAAAGCCAGTTCAAGGCTTATGTTGGCGCCCAAGGCAGGAACAGAACCTCCTGTCCAATCTCAAAAGGGCCTTCACATCAGACAGGATGACTTGGCCTCTCAGCCTGGCAGAGAGTTGTTCCCTACTTCCATTTTCCTGCACACTGGGGGTTTCTGGGGCTTTGGATTGAGTGAGATTTACAGGCATGTGGCAGGCTGTGGTGGTTTTCTTGCTACTAACATGACTCTGCTCCCTTGGGAAAACAGAATGTGGTACACTGAGGACAAAGGTGAAGTACAGATGAGACACCTAAACTCTATTTTCCCCTGTATGTGCAAAGGAGTGTTAGAAGGTAAGAGTGGCAAGTAACTGGAGCCACCTGGGCCTGCCTCTGCCCCTGGCAGCAGTCTCTAGGGGCCTCTCTATACCTATTCCTGCTCACTCTCTTGGTATCGAGGAACCTAGACAATGCCAGCCTGAGGCTCATAGCTTTGTCTCAGGGCCAGTTGCAAGCAGTTTTGGGAAGGAGTCCCGGATCTTGGCTACTTCCATGGCACACAGGTGCCCGAAGACTTTGTTGTACCAGTCAGGAGAACGGCCCCTGGGGAGGCAGAATAAGCCAGGCATGAGTGGTAGGATTTTCCCTGGGCCCTTTGCCAAGGAAAGAAAAAAAGGATCTGCCCACTCCCCAGTATTGATGGCATGGGACAGAAGCAGGGGAGGTGTCAGGGCCAAGGAGGTGAGGCAGGCCATCACAGGCCTGGTACCTGAGGTCAGCACGGCAGATGTGAGTGAGGCGAGAGCAACCCAGGCCACAGGGCTCCATGAGATACTGGGAAGTAAGCATGAGGGCCCGCACCCCTGACTCCGGCACGGGCTGCTCAGGATCCAGGGACTGGGAGACAAGCAGGCAACCCCCTCGAGGCAGGTCTGAGCGCCACATCCTGTAGGCGAGAGAATACACATTCAGATTCCTAGTGCTGGCTCCTGACTCCCCTCTCTGGATTCCCCTAACACAGGAGGGTGGCCTCACCGGAGCACCACAAAGTCGCGGCAAGGATGGGGTGCCATGCTGTCAGTGACATAGTGGTACAGCTCCACCCCTGGCATCAGGGTTTCCAGCACATGGGCCCGCAGTAGGTCCTCATCCCAAAGTGCCCGCTCCCGTAGGACACGCTGTAATACCACGGCTGGCGGGGCTGCCACTTCTGTGGACACCTTCCACATCCGCAAGGGGTGCCCATCTGGCACCTGCAAGCCATGGCAGTGGGGACAGGGCAGTGGTCAGGGCTGGAGAACTCCAAGTTGAGGACTCAAACTGCAGAGTTAGGGACTCCCTTTGCTCCAGCCCAAAAAGAGAAGGTTATAGGGCTCCTCCACTAACCCTGGCCACTCCCACACAGCACCAGCCTGTGCCCCCAGCCTCCAAGAAAGAACATGATCAGTGCCAAGATGGGTACAGAGAGAAAGCACGCCCAGTCTGGGGCATGGCAGAAAGCTGAAAGGAAGAGGGACCTATGATATGGAGGCAAAAGGTGGCCTGGGTAATGTCATGCTTAGGGGCAGACAATTCAAGGCAGCAGGATGGCATAAGCAGAAGCACAAAGGTAGAAATGTAAGGAGTTCAGCTTGACTGGTATAGGGAGAGAAGGTAGTGGTGGGTCTGGAATGGGGCTTTCAGAAGATAAAACTGGAAGGTGATCCCTGAGAGAGATCCCTTGGTCTCATTTGGTTCTTCTTCTTCTTCTTCTTTTTTTTTAGTATTATATGTTTGTAATACATAATAATTACATTCATATTGGGGAAGTGGTATGCATACGAATCACATCTTAATCATTTTTACTCCTCCCCACCCGCCTCCAATGAGTCTACCTCTTTGTTTCCCACCATTTCTCTTCTGTTTTGCTCTTCAAATTATTTATATTTTGGAGCCTCTCATAGTAGAGAAACCATGCAATATTTAACCTTCTGTGTCTGATTTATTTTCCTTAGTGTTATGATCTCAAAATTCCTATTTTCCAAATAGCCAACCCAGGCCCAGAGAGTATGGCAGAATAGTTCTTAGGGGTGCTTCCTCTGGATCCTTGGTCCCCTTGCCTGCATCATGCCCTCTCCCAGGCCTATGACAGTCATAGGTATGTAGCACCCACCTTTCTGCAAGCCAGTTCTGTGTGCTGGGGTCCGGGCACACTCATCCAGCCCTTGAAGCGCTCAGCAGCATCACGCAGCAGCTCCTGCACACTCTCCTCCATGTAGAGGCTCAGGCTTACCCCAGCAGCCTGTGCCCGCCGCAACTCAGCCAGGGCTGGCCCAGGAGGGCTGAGCTCAGCTGCACTGTAGGAGCCACACAGTTGTACCACCATGTCGTGGGGCACCTGAGAAGGAACATACATACTAGGCTGGGGGCCTTGGAGAGCAGGAGACCCCGTGGTCTATCAGGTTCATGTTCAGGACAGTGAAGTAAATGAAAAACTTCAGGGAGAAGAGCTGGAAGTGGGAGCATGAGGAGAGTCAAACTGGGCTCTATTCTTGACCTGGGGTACAAAGGTCAGGCCTGATGGTTCTCATGATCTGAGAAGCAGGCACCATGGCCTGGGCTGACTCACCTGGAAAAGTTTCTTGCAGTCACTGATCATGTGTGATAGGCCCTGAGTGGCAGCCATGTTCTCACTCAGGTCCCTAGGACCTGGCCGGCCAACCCGGCTGTGTTTGCTCTTGATCCTGGAGGGAGAGGGTGAGAGAAGAGTATGGCACCACAGCACAAAACAAGATGAATGACAGGCTGTCTTCCAGTTTCTCAGAAGCCAGTTTGCCTGTCCTGACCATAAAGCTATCTGTTGTCTTTTAGAAAGGCCCTGCTCCACAGGAGCCAACTAGCCCCAGCCCTTGAAGAGTCAGGCTGACTCCTTGTGGTAAGGTCAAAAAATAGCAGTGCCAGGCAACAAAGACCCCCTGACTAATGGGACCAAACCCTCCTGGCCTGGACCTGCCATGCTCTTCCCCAGTTCACCTGGGCGAAAGGCTATCTTTCTTGGAGACATGAAGGTGGAAGACAGAGGGGGCCAGGCACACTGCCAGGTTGCCAGCTGTCATCTGGTTTTTCTCAGCAGATGCAATGTCACTCAGGAAGTAGAGAAAGGTCTGTAGTACTTCTCGATTCTCGTCAGGAAGAAGCAATGTGGCAGCTTGTGCTGCTGCCAACCACTGATCCTTGGGGAGGACTGTGAGGAAGAGAGGGCAGAAGGGCCTTCCTTATTCCCCAAAGGCACCAGCATCAGACCTTCTACCTCCAAGAATGCACAAGGCACAGCAGTCCCAGGGGATCCAAGGTCAGCTCTTGGAGGTCTCTTGAGGAGCTATCCAGCTCTGCTCCTAATATGCAGGGTCACCATAGGCAAGTCCCTTCCTTGCCTCAGGGTCTCAGTCTACCCTTCCATATAGTGGGTTGGGGGGAATAGACTGTGGTCTCTCCAAATGCTTTTCCAACTCCAGACAGTAAATGTTCTCCTGAGCTCATGGTCTAGCCCCCAGGCTTATCACCCACATGCCCTATGATTCAGGGAAATTGTGAACAGGGCAGGTTTGGGGAGATACAGGTGACTCACGCTGGTAGATCTGCAGGAAAGTGGTGGTGAGCTTGCTGGTGAAGATGGGTTCAGGCAGGTCGCGGAAATACTGCTTTAGCAGGTCGGCTACATCATACGCAGACTGGCCCTCATAGCATACATTGTCAGGGGAGTTTTCATTCATCTGGCGCAAGTTCTGAATCCTGGACTTGACACCAGACTTGCGGAAGATGCCCACCTGGCTCATGCAGAACAGGCACAGAGGGTAACACGGAGGGAGAAGGGACACTGTGAGCATAGGCCATTCTAGAGACTTCAAAGCCCAGTGGGCTTCCTACTGGGCTAGGTGGGAGATAAATGGCAAGACCAAAGCAAAGGCTTTTATAGCCTAGGGCCCAAGGACAAAGATGGGTTTCTTAGAGATGAGGAGGAAAAGGTGACCTTAGGCTATGGCAGGCTCCTAGCAGATGAAGATGCTAGAGCCTGGGCCAGAAAACAACTGCTACAGAGGTGGGCTCAAGGCTCCAGCCCTAAGAAGGAAAAGGAGCTTTGGTTCCATTCTTGCTGGGCCTTGTCAAGGATAGGAAATCTCTTGTGGACAGCCCAACCCAGGGGGAAGGCAGATCAGCTCTGTCCCTTGCTCCTCAGCCTGGGTCTCCTGTCCCAGCACCACCTCTTCACAACCCCTGTTCCCAGGGCTCACCTGGTCCAGGCACTGACTGCGCAAGTAGCGCATGGCTTGCTGAATGCTCTGCGGTAGCGGCTGGCCTGTGCGTTGCACATGGATGAGGGGGGGCACCCCAAATACATGCTGTCCCCGGTAGTCTGGGGTCTTGTTCCTTTTCATGAACTTGGGCACTGACCTGTTTGGGATAGTGACAAGCAAGGAGAGAGGGACAGCAGTATAGAGATTCTGTCTATGGCCTCAGAGGGCTGGGAGAACAGGGATGGTGAAGTGAGGATGAAGATGCCACAGCCCAGAGTCCAGATGCACTGAGCACTCAAGAGGTCCAGCGTGAATGAGTCACACACACATAGAGAGCTCTGAGTCTGGTAAAGGAGAAAACTGTGTCAACAGACAGTGAGAAATCATGTGCCCGGTAGTCAGCCAAGAACTTAGGGAGAACCACGAGGGAGGGGAACTCTACCCAGAGGGCCAGGGAAGGCTCTAAAGAGGAGGTGGTAATTCAGTGGGCTGCAGAGGAATGAGAAGGCTTCTTCCAGAGAAGAAGCAGGGCAAGGACACGCCAGGCAGAGAGAACAGCACAAACAAGGGCAAAGAGGTAGGAAAAAGAATATGGCACATTCAGACAAGGGCAACTAGTCCCACTGCTGGGTAAGATATGGTTGCTTGAGCATGGCAGACTAAAGAACCAGGAAGATGAGAAGGACCAGAACATGAAAAGATCATGATAGAAAGGAATCTGGACAAGGGAGAGCCACAAGGAATTGGAGTATTTATCTGGATTGTGAAAACCACAGTTACCTTTTTGGACAGTCTCACCAATGGCAGAATGGAGGCTGGATAAAGAAGGAACAGCTGGAGAACCTAGGGTCCTTATCCCACACCCACCCTCACGTGACCCCTCAAGCACTCCACGGCCCTGGGGGTTGTGCCTGCCTGTATTCTCTGGAGTTGCCCACCATGGCCTGGGAGCCACTCACCAGACCCAGCTCTGCTTGTGGGGCACAGTGTACTTCTCCATGAAGGCAGTGAGCCGCAGCAGCGAGCCCTTGTGCAGGAGGTTGATCTGGCCTGCAAACTGCCGGTTAATCTCCAGCGACTCTGAATTAAGGCTGGGCCGGTGGGAGTTCTGGAAGCTGTGCCAGCGGAGCTTCCTGGCAGGGGTAGAGGGTGGAGAAGGTCAGAGAAGCAGATTTAGTGAACACTTAGAAAAGGATATGTTCTTTTGGTCCCTTTTTTTAATACACAAAGAAAGAAAATATAGGAGGTAGGACCACTTTCAGTGGTGCTGCTTCTGGGCCCGAGGGTACAAAAAGCTAAGTCTTAGTGCTGGGTCTGCCCAGTGAACTAAGTAGCTCTTGCGGAGGAGGGTGACACTGACCTCAGGCTCAGTCATGCCAATACTCTGTCCATTCCAAACTACTGTGGAGGAGCCATTCCAAGACACCCTCAATGGCAATGCTGCAGGACAGAGACTACCTCCTCTAACACCCTCACCACACAGACAAAGACCAAGGCCTGAATGGAAGAGAGTCTTCCATTTCTTCAAGGCCACATTAGGTCAGGCCCTGACCTAACACTGTAAACTCCCAAGTCTCATATTCTTCTGTTTCTTTCCTGGAATTGGGTGCTTAGAAGTGGTCACCCAGCCCCCAAGAACCTTCCCGTGGGTCTTGTGACTAAGAAATTGGGGAGGGAACAAATGGAGACTCCCTGCCCTCACCTCTGCTCCCAATCTCACCTGCAGGGTCTGGTAAGTGAGGCTCCGACTCCTGAATCACGTCGTTCCCGGGACACTGATACCTGCAGTCCTGCCAGGGACCCTGCAGCCCCAGCCTCATGCATGGAGTTTCCACCACTTTCAAGTTCACTGGCAGAGGCCACAGTGTCAGAAATGGAATGTGTGTCTTTCACAGACAGGATGGAGGCAGAGGCGGGTTCCCCACCTGAGTTTGTCTCTTGCTCATAGTCCTGGGGTTCCATCTCTGCTTGTCCCAGTGGTCCATTATCTGCTGGGACCTGAGCCAAGACTCCTGGCTGAACTTCCACCTGGACCTGGGCTAGGAACTCTCCACAAGCTGGAGCCCTTGCTGGGACCAGAGCCTCAGGCTGGTCTTCAACCTCAGCTGTGGCTATTTCTATTGACACAGTGGCTGCCTCCTCCTCTTCCTCCTCCTCCTCCTCTTCTTCCTCCTCTTCTTCCTCTTCCTCTTCCTTATCTCTAGGCCCCAGTTCAGGATACATAGCCTTAGACCAGAGTTCTATCCGTTGCTGCAGGCCCCACACATACTGGAGGATGTCATCCAGGTGGGCAGAGCTGTCCCCACTCTCCTCCTCTTCAGCTTTGGCCCCATCCAGTATAGGCTCAGTTGGATACTGCTCTGGCAAGTTATCGTAGGTGCTGGCATGGCTGCCTGTTGAGCCACAGGAGCCCCGGCGTCCTTTGTAGCCCCAGTGCCTACCTGGCTGCCAATCTTCCAGGTGGTGTCCATCCTCTGGACACAGGCTCTCAATGGAAAGAGAGCGAGGGAATGTGCCTGGTTTATGGTCCCTGGGCACATGCACCAGGTAGTTACCCTGGTATACCTGCTGAGGATGTCGGAATGTGGTCACAGGCCAAGCCTCCCAGACCCTACGAGTCTCACCACCACTGCCACTGGCTGAGGTGGCTGCCTGGTTCTTAGTCTTATAAAATTCAGCTGAAAGAAAGCCACGGCAACTGCAAAATGATGAGGCTTTGGTGGCCTTCTCCAGGGTGGCTGTGCTATGCTGGAGCTCTGTTTGCCAACTGTCACCCTCTTCCTTCCACCTCAGAGACTCAAGATGCTTGAGGAAGCTATGGGTATGGTGCTTCTTCGCATTGTTTTGGGGACTCACCTGGTCCTGGGTAGGGTTGAGGAGGGGGTGGTCACTTGCCCTGGGGACACTGGCTGTCAAGGGCAGGTTCACTTGTTCAGGCGATAAGCTCACAGTGATAGCTGGCAGCGAGGTGGCACTAAGCTCAGTGAGGACACTTTCACAGCTTGAGGTCACTGGAAGGCTAGGGCTTGGTGAGGTCAACAGGTCAGAGGAGCCCACATTAGACCAACGCTTGCTTTCCTGCTGGAAGACCCATTGGCTGCTGATGGTACACTGTTCTTCCTCTTCTGAGTCTTCATTCTGGGGAGGGCACCACAGGGAAGGGTTAGAGAGGTCCAGCCCACAAATTCTAGCTTGGGCTCTGTCTTTGCCTCCAAACTCCTGGGGAGCTTTGAGGGGAAGGGCCTTGCTTTCTGGTCTGAATGTGCTAAAGGAAACCAGGAGTCATAGTCCCAGATGTATGATAACAGTCACCTAGTTAATCTAATCCCTCATTTTACAGATGGAAAAAGTGACACCTATGCATGTGAAACCATTTGTCCAAGGTCATACAGTGACACACAATAAGTCAGTGACAGAGCCTCCTGAATGTTTAGGCTATGATCTTAGACTTAGAATGACAAGATTACTAGAGCTGTAGGGGACATTAGATTTTCTAATTCATTTCCTCCTTGGCAAGCTGAAGACAAGGCCCACAAAGGGGAAGCGGCTTGCCCAAAGTCACTCAGCAGTCAGTGGCAGAATAACAACCAGGTTCCATGGGTCTCATGCTCCACAGATCAGCACTCTGGTAACTTGGCTGACCCACCTGACTGCAGTTCTCTTGAGCAAAGCCCAGAGGAAACCAACAAAATTTGTACCTAGAAAACTACAGGGTCAGAAGGCCTACATTCCCAGAATTGCAGAATTGGAAATGTGCTTGGAGGTTATTGATTCAGCCCCCCAATTCTCTGAAGAGATAGAGAAAATGAGGCTCAGGAGGGTAGGACCACATTAGGGTGAGGCTGTGGGGATCTTGACTTCTAAAATGACAGAGGTCATGATCTACCACACTATTTTGCCACTGTCATCTACTCAATGAATCATAACCATTAAAAACCAAGCAGTGGAAGCAGATGTCTTTCCCTGAGGAGGAGCCATCACTAAGCCAAGTCATTGGCAAACCCAGAAGGGAGAGGTGGGCTGAGAAGGCATAGTGTGAGGCTACAGTCAGGGCACTTGTTCTCACACTCTCACCTAGAGATTAGGCTCGCCAAAAGCCAGTGGCTTCACAGAGTCTGCTGCACAGAGGCCTCCTAGGCCATTCTGCTCTGCTCTGGATACTCCAGATTCCTGCAATACTGCAGCTCATTTCAAGGGTAGTTTATACATGTCGTGGATTTCCTCCACAGTGGTACAGGCCAGAGACTCCATCCCTTACCAGGACTCACCTGCTTGCTTTGAAAATGAACCACCAGCTGCACCGAGGCACAATTGTTCAAGGTCATCAGCCTCCTGCAACAAAATGAAAGTATTCACCTAAGGGTCCCAAATCCATAGCCTACCAAAATCCTCTCAAGATCCCATCTACCACTTCATGGGGTCAAGCCATGAAAACTTCACCTCCAAGCCCCAGTGTCCCTGAACACTTCAGCACCCCAAACAATGCTGAGATTGTGGCCTCTTGTCCTCCAGAAGCCTACAGATAGAGAAATAAGGTACTACAGAATTGGGATGAGTTCAAGATCAGAGTAGACAGAAGGCACAGGTACACAGAGGATAGGAGCAGGAACTTCCATGAAGAGAGTACAGTGAGAAAAGGCTTCCTGGAGGACAGAAACGGAATTCTGAGGGCAAAAGGAACAGGACTGGCTATTATGGGCTTCCACAGGAGCCTGTAACAAGAGAAACGGTCAGCAAACAGACCAGTGGAAAAGAGTGGGACTGAGACCAATCAGGTATGGCAGATGGTGAAGTGCTTCAAGTATCATGCTAATAAAGCTTTGCAGTTTTGCATGCAGGAAGTAACAAATTTTAAACAGAGAAGCATCCACTTGGAGCTTTAAAAGCTGGCTCTAGTGGCTCTAAAGAAGATGGATTCCAAGGGAGTAAGAGCGGGATGCAAAGACAGCCAGTTAGGAGAATAGTTTGATAGACCAAGAAGTCATGGTTTAGCCTCAGACAAGGACTGAGCTGCCATAAGTAGAGAGGGAATGAATCTGAGAATGTTTGGGGAATATAAATTAAGAAGAAAAGAATCAAGTTCCAATATGGGGTTTCTAGCTAGAGTGACTGGGTGAGACTATCAGAGACACAGAAAACAGAAGGAGCAATGTGACTGCAAACAAAAGCCTTGTTAATAAACTGGGTTCCTCCTCTATTAGGAAGGACAGGGATTGTTTTTTCCATGAAGAAATTCCAAACTGGGCTCTTGGCTTCCAAGGCCTGGACCTCAGCCCCCTACCTGCACAGGGCCCCCAGAGAGTCCTCGTCCAGAAAACCGTGGTCCTTCTTCACAGAGCCAATGTCCAAGGGAAATGAACCTTCTGTATGTCAGAGAGAAGGAAAGATGAGTCTGGCAGTAGATTAGAAACTCATTCCCAACAGCTGAAAAGGGGAGGCTAGGGAAAAGAGAAAGCAGGAAGGCCAGGACCAAAGCAGAAGGGGAGAAGCCAGGTGCACTGGTGGGGAACCCATGGAGCTCACGGTTAGCAGTGGGGAAAATACCAGATTGAGACTAGGAGGGTTGAGTTGAACTAAAGGACCCTGTCGGTCAGTGAAGCAGGCCTATGGGGAATAGCAGGCCTGAAACCTTGGGTGGCTGTCAAGACTCATCCTGAGTTCTTCTTAGTCTCCTTTGAATCCTGGGCCATTCACAAAGGGAATCCCCTCCCTGGCCCAAGGTGAACTGAGGACAGTAGGGAGGGGGCAAGGCTAGAAGGGATGTATATGGCCAAACAATTCCCCAATTTCCTCTATTGTCCAGAGCAGTGTCACTCTCTGGGACTTAGGGAAGGGATAGGAACAAGGAAGGAGTTGGGAGCAGACAGAGAATCAGAGAAGTCTCACAGCTCTCTGCCTTCCCGACAAAACAAGCTCATTCATTCAATGTCCCATTCAACACATACTGACTCTATTTCATGGCAGGTACTATGCAAGGGGTCAGGTATATAGCAATGAAAGAGAAAAATGGCCTCTATCTTCAGGGAGTTTACACCCTTATAGCAAATGGATAACACACAATATACAAAACTATGAAAACTCAGTCACAAATACAATGAAAGATATCAGTCAGCAAGATGGGATAAAGAGAGGCTGGTGGAAGTGGAGATGGGAACTTCTTGGAAAGAGAGGCTCAGCAAAGGCCTTTCTGAGGCAGTGACTTCAAGCTGAGTCCTGAAAGATCAGAAAAGGCTGGCTGAAAAGTGGAAAAACATTGAGGGTGACACCAGTTACTCAGGAGACTGAGGCAGGAGGATTAAGAGTTCAAGGCCAGCTTGGGCAACTTAGCAAGACTGTCCCAAACTTTAAAAAAAAATTAAAAATTAAATTAAAATGGCTAGGGATAGCTCAGTGGTAGAGTGCTCTGGGTTCACGCAATAAGAAATGAAAAGGGTGAAATCACTACAGACCCGGTGGAAATACAGAAGATCATCAACACCTACTTCGAAAAACTTTACTCACATAGATTTGATAACACAGAAGAAATGGACAGATTCCTAGAAACCTATGAACTACCAAAGCTGAATCAAGAAGACGTAAAGCTGCTGAATAATCCAATTTCAGCTACTG
>RJWM01036466.1:0-17976 GCA_004363535.1 Dasyprocta punctata
TCAAATGGGAAGGGGAACTAGGGAGGGGGAGAGGGAGGAGGGAAAGGAAGGAAAAAGACAAAAATGAGAAAAAAACAAAAAAATGGAAACAAAGCTTTTGTAAATAAGAAATTGAATGGGGGTGTAGGGGAACAGGAAAAAAAAAGAATCAATTTGTATCCTGTTCAGGTGCAAATTTGCTATGATGAATGTGACTGTGATGCATGCCTAAAATGTACCAATAAATTAATATTAAAAAAGGCTACTACCAAGACTAAAGGCAACTACAACCTAAAAAAACCTTGAAAATAGAAAAATAGACTGTGGTGCACAACCTAATAATAAAAACAGCTCAGAGCATGTATGTCAGAGGCAGAGTATCACAAAAGTAGCAGGATTTTTTTTTTTTTTTTTTTTTTTTTCAGTACTGGGCCTTAGCACTGAGCTACAATCTCCAGGCCCTTCTTTTTTTTTTTTTTTTTCCTTCTCTTTCCTTTTTCTTTCTTTTCTTTCTCTTTCTTGCCTTCCTTTCTCTCTTCCTTCTCTTCTTTTTGTTTCGACACAAGGTCTAGCTAAATCTCATAGGTTGACCTGAAACTTGTGATCCTCCTGCCTCAGCTTTGAAGGGTACTGGGATTACAGGAATGGATCACCACGAGTGACTGCAGGATTCCCTTCAATTCGAGATTGCTTTACGTTCACAAGGTTTTCAAGGACTGAAATAAGCACCACTGTCTGAAAATGTGATCTCACTTAATTTTGAAAAACAGACAAGCAACCACAAAATTTAAAAAATGTAAAAATAATGAAGAAAAATAGCTATCGATACATGGAATGCCTATAAATACTAAAATCACTTAAGTTCCTGTTTACAGGTTTTATCATTAAGAAAATACACTAAATGTAACTGCTGCTGACTTCAAATATCCAGTCCGTTCATTAGTCTCCTTCACAGTTTCCTCAATCACGTCTCATCACATCACATCACTCTAACAAACCAGTCTCTTTCACCTTCAAAATATTCATTTCTCTGCTCAAAACATCATTTCTGTTTCCCAATGCTCCAGCTGTGCTTATCACTTCTAGTTTCCTTAGCCAATTTTCACCATCTATGCCTTTGCTATAATTCTCCCCCTGCCTGTGATGCTTCTTTCTCTACCACCAACAGAAACAACAAGCCTAGTCACCGTACTAGGAAGCTTCAGGATCACTTCCTCAATGAAACTTTTGTGGACCCCCTGGTGCTGTGGTTGGGATATCCCCTACAACTTTCAGGTTGAGTAAGACCCTAAAAGGTTCATATGTTGGAAGCCTGATGCGATGACACAAGACAAGAAACTTTAAGAGGTAGGACTTGGTCATTAAGGTTACCAGAAGACATTAATGTAGTTTTCATGGGGCCAAGGAAAAACTGTTATAAAAGACCACAGTGGCCCTTGAATTTTACATGCCACCATATAATCTCTTGCTTCTGTATGTCACTGTTTTTCCTGTTCTTTGCTACGTTGTACACAGCTGAGGTGGGTCTCATCAGAATCCACTCACCAGAATCCAGACTCACAGGGCAGCTGGCCTTGGGTTTTCACCCTCCGAAACTGTTAGCTAAATAAAGTTCCCTCCCTTCCTCCTTCATCTCCATTTCTTATTTTGTTTTGTTTTGTTTTGTTTGGTATTTTCAGTACAGGTAATTGAAACTAGGGAACATGGGACTACATCGCCAACAGGATTTTGTTGAAAGTTGCTCAAGCTGGTCTAGAACTTTCCATCCTCTTGCCTCAACCTCCCAAGTAGCTGGGATGACAGGCATGTACTACCACAGCCAGCTTAATTGTTTTCTTATAGAGTACTCAACTTCAGGTATTTTGTTATAGTAAAAGAAAAAAGACTAATAGCCATTATGTAGATTCCAGATTTTTAAGAGCTCCTTTAATCTTCATATATATTTCATATACTGTTCACAGATCTTTTTTCTCAGTACTATTTTATAAGCTCTAGAGAACACTGCTATATCCATGGCACCTAGAGAAATCACCTGGCATGTGTCAGGCATTTGATTTGTCTGTTAAATTCCTAAATTATGATACCATAGAGTAGGAGCACTTGCTAACTAAAATCAAAACAACCTTATACATGTGACTGGAGTTTCAGCATATTACATTGAATAACCAAGAAAAACTTCAAGTTACTATACTTGACAACAGGATTAATAAAAATGCCCTAACCATTCTAATTAACTAGATTGATCATCTCTCTAATATATTTTAAAAGGTATTTAGTGTACTCTAATAGCACACTACAAAAACTGATATAAACAAATAAAAAATACAAATAAATCACTATATGTGGGAACCTACATGTCTTAAACAGGCAAACATATTTATTAATTACCTACCATATAAAACGCTATCCTAGGGGCCAGTGATACAGCTCCGCGGTACAAGCGCCTGGCTGACATATGCAAGGTTCTACTCCTGGTACCAAAGAAAGGAAAAGAAAAGAAAAAAACACTACCCTAGTCACTGTAGGAGAAAAGACATATGCCAAAGATATGGTCCCTGGCCTCGAGTATCCTTTCAAAAAGGAGTTAACAGGGTCATATTAATAATTAGAAAAAAAATCTAACACAATCTTATGCAAAAAAGTCTGAATTTCACTTTTTGGGGACCAAAATAGGTTTCATGGAAAAGCTGGCCTTGGAAGAAATGCCTGGTTTTGGAAGAAATGAAAAGCTGTTATGTTCTAAGAAAGAGGTACACTAGACAGGAGTAAACTAAAATCAGAGAGGCAGTGCCAACAGTGAAAGGCCCCAAGAGACTTCAAGTGAGGGAACCACAGAAGTACGTGGGCAGACCATAGAGGACTGTGAAAAGCCAGCAGGGCACTGTGAGCTTCCCTTCACAACCAAGGGTACACAGGCTCTGGACCGGGAAAACACGGAAGGCCAGCAAGAATTTATGGCTTCTAAAAAGCTGGCAAAAATCCTCCACGTTCAAAGAGAGTTAAACACAGACTCCATGGTTACTGGCTGCCAACGCAATGACTTATGGTTGTGGTTTTGAGGACACAGGTGTTCAATTCTAGTCTGTTTTTTCAATATCCTATGAGATATTTAACACTTGGAGGTCATGAAAGAAAAAGTTATTAAGGATGCTTTTCAAAGTTATGAAAAGTCAGTCACTCAACTCCAGTCTGCACCGAGCAGCAGAGCACTAAAATTCATTTCTCACACTCTTCTGGTTTAAAACAACACAAGACAAGCCCTCCTAGTATGCAAGGCCTATCTGCCCACCCTCATTTCCATTTGGTGCCCTGCATTCAGAAGCAAACTCAATAACCCCATCATATGACTGCACTTTCCCTGACCCAGTGCTGTGAGGTTCATACACAAGACTACAAACCCAACGCTGGGGCCAAATCTTGCCCATACAGATGTGTTTGTTTGCTGGCTTGAATGTTTTTCTAAACATGGAATTAATTGTCAGTATGAAAAGATTTCACATAAATGAAATCCAGACTACAGCATTCACTTCTCTTTGAAAAATAGCCAATTTTGGCAATACTCTCTAATTGACCAATCTGCCACCCATTTACTTAAATTTCTTCCAGTCTGCCCTCGTCCTTTTTATCGGGTCTCTGGACCCCCTGCAGCTTGTGGTCAGTCAGAGGGAACTATGTTGCCTCAGGGCTCACCAAGAGCACTGTCTGATTTCACATGCTGGTACTGCTGCTAAGTAGCTGTGTAACCTTGGACAAGTTACTTAACCTCTCTAAGTCTCTTTTGTAGAGCAGGGGCAATACTACTGCAACCTAACTTCAAGGGTTGTTATGGAGGACAGTTTATATAAAACACTGGTCCTCAACTGGACACAGGAGGAGAGGGAAGGAATTTGCACCCTCATTCCTGGCCCCCATGCATCTGGCAACGTCTGATGGGGTTAGCAGTGGTGCATCTGAATGGTAGAGGCCACAAACAGGCATAAAGGCCCTACAATGCACAGGACAGCCTCTACAACAAAAGACTTTTCCAGCCCAAAATGTCAATGGTGCTGAGGAAGCGAAACCCTAGTACATAGCCCATTACTCCAGGAACAGACACAGCCTTTTGTTGGCATCATTACTATCAGCAATTCCCAAAGCAAGTCCTGGCTAGTGCTACCACTTCAGATGGAGAAACTTCTAACACTTCAAGAGCTCCCTGTTACCTTCAATGAATTTAACATACGCTGACAACAGAAAGAGGCACTCGAAGTTGCCTGGCTCTATGTCATTAATTTAACATGCAAGTAGTTAATTCAAAAATAATTATGGAATGTATTTTTCTGAAACAAAAAGTAAGTGAGAATATACTACAGTGAGCAATAATTCACAATAATTGAAAAGTATAGTGTTCTGGAAAATGTAGGCCATGGAAACTGAGAATACTGTAACTCAGAAGGTGCAAGACCGGGGGCTGGGGGTGTAGCTCAGAGATGGAGCATTTGCCTAATATGCAGAGGACTGTAGTTTCAAGGGTTCCCTCCCTATCACTGAAAAAATATAAATAAACACAAAGGTTAAATTCTTCCAAATTCCAGATTTAATACAGTAAGAATGCTCACTACTCCCAAGATATATTTTTGGAGAATTGTAACTAGAAGACAAGTTTTAAACTAAAGAACACTAAACCCAGTATTATCCTAATCCCTGTCCAGGAAGATCCTCCAGGTTTAAATAGCTCAATGTCAGAGATTCTTGCTGAGAGTTCAGCTTTGATCTTGATTCACAATAAGAAATACAGTATGTTCTGGATCGAGGTCAACTTACAAACAAAGCCAGCAAAACAATGAAAAAGCCCCAAGCTGTGCTCATGCATCATTTAAGGGGTTGCCTGAGGTTTTAATATGGGACATTAGAACCACAAGCCTTTGCTGCTGAGAGCAGGGAATACTAGCCAGGCCTATTAGTCTAGCACTACAATTATTACAGGCCCCTGGACTCATCTCTCTGGGCCTCAGTGTTCTCAAGTATCACATTAAAAACTGTATATTGTTGCTGTTGCTATTGTCCAGTATCATAAATACAGGGAGCACTGACTTTATTTGTGGCAATATACCTACTAGGGGTTAAAGGTGAAATGTCCCCCAAAGATTCATGCACTGAAGGTTTGAATCTCCAATGAGACAGTGTTCAGAGGTGGCACCCAGAGAGGTGACTGAATCATGAGAGTGCTAATGGATTAGTCTATTGATGAGTCATAGCTTAATGGACTATTAGGTAGTTGGGCCCAGCTGGAGGAAGTGGGTTAATGAGGATTTGACTTCAAAAGGGATACCCTGTCCTTGGACCCTTCTTGACATTCCTAACCTCTCTGCTGTCATCAGGTGAGCAGCTTTGTTCCACCATGCCCCTCAGCCACGATGTTTCTGCCATGCCAAAGACCTCAAAACAATGACAGTGCCGGGCTTTGTGGTGCATGCCTTTATCCCAGCACTGGGGAGGCTGAGGTAGGTAGAGCGTTGTGAGTTTGAGGCCTGCTTGGGCTACAACGCGAGCACAAGGCTGGCCTGAGCTACATAGTGCAACCCTGCCTCAAAAAACTAGGGCTGGGAGTTTGGTTCAGTGACTTAAACGCTTGTCTTGCAGGCGTGAGGCTGTGAGTTCGATCCCCGGTGCCGCCAAAAACAAAACAAAACAAAACAAAACCAAAAAAAAACAATGACAGCAACCAACCATAGACTGAAATCTCTGAAACCATGAGCTAAACTAAATCTTTATTCCTTTATATATTTTTTTTCAGGTGTTTGGTCACAAGAAAGTAAAGCTGACTAATACAGTGTCCTCAGCATTTATAGTATAAAAATTTATGTTCCAAGAAAGAGGTTCTGTTGAATCAAAGCCAAGAAATTGAAAATATTAAGGAGTCAGTTTTAAACCACAGCCTCTTTTCCTTCTAACAAAAACCAAGGATTCATCCAGAGAATTCATACCAAGTCACTGTTCAGAAAAGTATAGGAAAATGAAACATTATTTTAATCCAAGAAGCACTGCCTATCTTTTAAAAATTCTTTTGTAAGTTTATACATAGTACATTCTAGCTATTCAAATATTCTATTTTTCTCTCTATTGATAATCCTTGTTATGGGACTTTCAAGAAGGAAATAGAGGAAACAGACACATACATAGATGAAAATGAGAAGGGCAAAGAATTTGACACCAGTCTGGTCATTGCTTGTGATATTTTGGAAAACATTAAATCTCTCTGGACCTCCACAGTTCCATCTCTAAATTGAGTGGGTCAAATCAAATGATCTCTAAAATGCCACATCATGAAACAAATGTTGAGTACTAGCAGGGAAGCAGGAAGTGGAGCAGAATGAAGTGGACTTTGGAGGAAGGCTAATCAGTACTCGCTCAGTGGCCCTTAGCACAAGCTTTTCACTGTTGAAAAGGTTTAATATTTACCTCTGCAAGATGCTAGAATGAGCATAGTGTATGAAACATACTTGAAAGACTACAGGCATTCTAAATGAAGGCAGAAAAGTGACCCTGGTCAGCAATACAAGCTGTAATGGAAAAGAATAATTCACTTAACCATGTAGCTTCATAGAACTTGGGTTGGCTAGAGTAAGGACCGCTAAGGTTTTCCAAATGAAAAGCAGATAAGATAATACTGGAGAAGAGTTGAAGGTAAGCAGACGCTTTGAGGCCTGCACATAATAACAATGAAATGCAACATCAGTGGAAGAGATTCAGGGCTGGAGGAAATAGTTTTTCATTAAGAGGACCACTGAAGGAAGGGAAAAAAAAAAGAAAAAAATATATATATATTTATAAAAATGTATCTCTATTTGTATGTTTTTATAAATATATAAATCATATATACATATGAATTACTGCAGTGATTTCATAACCCAAAGAAAGCAGAAAGCTGGTTCAAATCTGAGTGCCCTTAAATGAAAACAAGGATGGCTCCACAAACGCAAATCATCTCTTTTAACCTGTCAGTAATTCCAATAAGGGATACAGATGATGCAGCGCCTGGCCACCTCTCCAGTGTCATCCATTACCACTGTCCAGCAATCTCACTTCCCCTAGGCTTACTGTGCTCCTGCCATCCTGGCTTCCCTTCATCCCTGGAACATGCCAAACTAATTCTTCTTTTATCTCCTGTGTAATGTTACTACAAATTTCCAGCAGATCTCCCCATTTGATGCACTCCAAACACTGAGTCTCACCCACAACAACACCTCCTCTGGAAAGTCTACCCTGATGACACATAAGCTCCTTATCCCTGCAATATCTTTTCTAGTATTTATTACTACCGAAAATTACTTTTTAGTTTCCATGTGCACTGTACCTCCACCAAAATATAAGGTGTTTGAGGGTAAGGAACTTATCTAAATTGTTCATTTCTCAATTTCCAACTTCTAAGTCAATTAGGATGGCATAGATTCATCAGGTAAATTGTCCAATGAATACATTTAAATGATAATAATCAGCCTCCTAAGAACATAAGGGAAAGTCCTCAGAAGTTGTTTTAATCATTCCTTTAATGCAGTTTTCTACAATACAATAATGAAATTTTAAAAGATCAATGTTTGAGAACAGTGAGTGCTTCTTGGCGATACAAAACACTATAGATGTGTGCATATCATTCTGCATTTGGTCCAGTTAACATTTTCACTTTAAAAACACAAATCACCCACTACCTTATTACAGAAACAAAGACACCACAAGTTGTCATCTTTCATCACATCTTGGTTCTAGAAAGAGGTAGATGTGTAAAAAGAATAAAGAGAACTACTCAGAATCCTTCCACTGGACTCAGCGCAGTGTATTTAGAAACTAGATCGGACTGCTATCTTCCTACAAGTACTATTACTGAGTCAAACGAGGAATTCAATGATTTGTCCATGAAACAGAAGACAAATGACACAGTGAACAATTCCCATTTTAAAAGAATTCTAAGTTCCACGCTTTTCAACCTGTTTCAACTAAAAAATAAAAAATCTTTTTAACTCCAACACAAAAGAAAACAGGCTTTTTAAAAAATGGCACGATGAGTGAGCAAAACAAGTGAATGGAAACCATTGCCAGTGCATTCATGAGTCATGCTTTTTTTATTTTCTTTGGTTGTGAATACGGTTTTTCTCGATGAATGTGCCGGGATAACCCACGCTTCCGCCCTAGTTATGATTCCTGATCACTCTTCAAGGCCCCTGGCCTCCTCGGGGTCCACAGGAAGGAGGAAGGGGACCCCACTTCCTGCATCCTTCCCTGAACCCCCAGCCATGAAGGCAAGGAGCTCTGTAGTCTCAGGCTTCTCTTCTGCATCCTTCCTGCAGAGACGTCCTTGCCCTCCCACTGCCCCGGCTCCCGGAATCCGCAAACGAAACTCGCCGCCGCGCTGCGGCCTCCCTAAGGTGACCTCATCCGGGGACTCAGTTTTCCCACCTGTCAAAAAGGGCGACCAGAAACACAGCATACCTCATCGGGTGGCTCCGGGCCGGCAGCCCCAGCCTGGCCCGGAGATTGCGGCTCCACGGTCGCACCCGCCCGGGTACTGGGGGCGGAGGGGCGGAGCGCGACGGGGCGGATCCAGACCAGGATCCGGCCCTCGAGGTAGGCGACTCTCAGCCAGCCGCCTGCAGCCAGCCGCTCGCCGCCAGCCGCCAGCCGCCTGGTCACTGCAAAAACCCGCCCGTGATGTCAGCACGCTGACGTCGACGCACGGCGGCCGACTCGCACCTCCGAACCGAAGACCCGGCTGAGGCGGAGCGGGCCCTAGAAGAGACAGCTGATTGGTGAGAACATTTGTCGATCATCTATTGACCAGTAAGCGGTGTGGGAAGGCGGGAGAAGGCGGGGTGGACTACATGAAAAGAATGGGAATTATGGGAGTGTGGCGCCGGTTTTGGGGTTCCCGATTTGCTTGAACTTTCCTCCACTCAGTGTTACAGCGTTTCAGTTAACTGCTGCTTCTTCTTTGGTCATTGTGCTTATACTGCTGTCTTGCAGTTACGGAGGTTTTAAACTCTGGCTCGTAGAAAATAACCTTGGAGATCGGTGTCTGGGCGCCTGGGCGCCTCCCATTGAACTCTCCAGTAATGAAAACACGGCGTTGCGTTTCTCTGCCTGGATCTGCTCAGTATCCCTGCCACTTGTGAATTCTCTGCTGCCACAGGCCTATTTAGGAGACCGTTTCTCTGGGCTCCTACTGCATAACTCACATCTTTAACAGTACACTTAATTGTATGTTTCCCACGAGATTGGGCATCATCTATTATTCTACATAAAAAGTTTGTTTTCATCCCCAATAGATGCTACAGTTATATCGTTTTCTTTTGTTGTTTGATACTGGGGATAGAATCCAAGTCCTTGAGAACCAAGCTACATTCCCAGCGCTTTTTTATTTTGAAGCAAGGTCTGGCTAAATTGTTGTTTCCCAGGTTGGGTACAAACTTGTGATACTGCTTGAGGTCCCCAGAGAATGTTTTAAAGGTACAGAGCAATATGCAGTGAAAAGTCTCCAAATCCTAGTTTCTCAGCCAGGCAGTTTACATCTTAAGAGGCGATCAGCGAGGTTAGTTGGATATTCTTCCAGGGTCAGTCTAAGTGCTATTATAAAGTTAAACTACACAAGTACAGAATATCCATAAAAAAATTGCGAATGAACTTCTTAGATATCAGTTACAAACCCAGTCCTTAGACAATGGCTCCTAGTTTCTGGGCATTTGTGTGTGTACAAGTTATATTTTACACTTAGTGTTGAGATCTTACCATATCTATGTGATATAAATCTCCCTCATCCTTTTAAAATGCCCTGTGGTAGTCCTCAGAACAAATACGCGCGCGCGCACACACACACGAAGGTTAATTTACCACTTTCCTACTCTCTGACATGTAGTTTGTTTCTATTATTATTATTATTATTACTCTAATACCACCTTAAACATATGTATGGTTTTTTTTGTTTGTTTGTTTTTTTACTTATGTCCTAGTAGTCCCTAAGGTGACGATACCAACACGTGAATGTAGTGAACAAACCCCTGACCAGGCTCTGCAGCAATTTGAACACAGTATCCTACTTTTTCATATGGGGCACTGATCCCTGAGTTGGGAAAGAACAGAGCAGACCTTCTTGAAAGAATTGTATGTGTCTGTTGTAGTCTACCTTGGGTTCGCCTGAGGACTGATGAAAGATGACAGTCTGTTTTGCCTAACTTGGAACTCAGAGCAGAAAAGCAGCAGGCATTTCTCACAAATATTGTACGACTAATGAATAATCCACAATCACTTAGGTCAAAGGGTTATTGTTGAAGCATCCCACACAGCATAAACAACTTGAGAAGAAATGATGGGGAGTTTCTTCTGAGAAATTAAGACATTCAGAAGCACCTATATACTGTGAGGTTTCACAAACTACAATGTTAAAGGCAAGATTCATGTTCAGAAAAGACCCAGGAAGGGCTGGGGATTTAGCTCAGTGGCTCAGCACCTGCCTGGCAAGCCTGAGCTCCTGAGTTCAATTTCCAGTACCCCCCCAAAAAAATATAAAGAAAAGAAAAGACCTGAGAAATCTAGTGCGGTGGCACATCCCTGTAATCCTAGCACTCAAGAGGCTGAGGCAGAAAGATTGCTGTGAGTTCAAGGCCAGCCTGGGCTACACAGTAAGTTCAAGTCCAGTCTGCACTGCAAAGCAAGACCCTGTCTCAAGAGAGAAAGAGAGAATGAAAGAAAGAATGAACAAACCTGAGAAGATCCTAAGCTTTCACCTGTAGCTGATCTCTAGGCTCAGTCAAAGCAGGAAATAAAGGCTAAGGCAGACTTGTAAATTGCCAGGTTAAGTGAAGCAAGAGTGTCTAAGCTTGGAATCAATATACACATTCTAGGAGAGGTTTGTGATTTTTATTTCTCCTTTGTTTTTATTTGATTTTTGTTCCTGGATTATCAAAGAAATCTCTGCCAAATATTAGCATGATAAACGCTAGTTGCACCTAGGCTTCTGAAGCTACATACAGTAAATGACATGGCTTAGCACTGAAGGAATACTCCAGATCAAAGTCAAGATGCGACATTTGAGAGAGGCATTTTGATTCTTATTTTCATTTTCTTTCTTTCATTTTTTGTTTGGTGGGGTAAGGGGAAGGAGGTTTTGGTATTAAGAAAGATCACTGACTGACTACAGAGATAACAGAATAGAGACTTGGAAACCACACACACCAAATCATTTCAAAAACAACTTGTAAAAGTCACTAAACAAGTGGACAACTATAATCCTCAAAAAGCAATAGAAGCAAACCTTGGAGATGGAAAAAACATCTGATTTTCAGAATTGCCACATCATAAAATTCCAAATTCCTCCTTATCAACCAAAAAAGACCCCAATAAGCAAATAAGAAATAGTAAACTATAACTCATTCATGGGAGAAAAGTTACTATCTTTTCAATCAGAAGTACCTCTCAAAGGCCTGTGTCTTCATATGTTGGGTCCCCAGCTTAGCATTATTGGGAAGTGGTGAAAAATTTAAGAGATGAGGTTTTTCAGAATGTGCCATTGAAAGAGACTGGGGATCCTCGTATCTTCTGCTTTCTGTCTTTTACTTCCCGGTCATGAGGTGAGCAGTTTTGCTTTGCCACTCGTTCTAATCTCAGTGTCCTCCATGCCCAAAGCAAGAGGGCCGGCTGATCATGGGCTGAAACCTCTATGACTATAAGCCAAAATGACTCTCTTCCTCTTAATAAGTTATCTGTAGTATCTGTTATAGAGATGGAAAGCTAATACCGAAGTCCTCTCTAAAAGGATGCAGGCATTTGACTTACAGAAAAAGACTTAAGCCAACTGTTATAAATATGCTCAAAGATCTAAAGAAAACCATGGACAAAAAGTTAAACTACACAAATGATAGATACACAAAAGATTTGTGTTAATGGAGATAGAAATTATAAAAAGGAACCAGGTAAAAATCTGTAGTCTAAAGGTACAATAACTGAAATCCAAAATTTGCTAGGGATTTCAATGTAAGATTTTATTATATAAAATAAAGAGTCCATGAACTTGAAGAAACCATCAATTTAAAAAGAGAGAAGGTTGGCTCAGAGATTCAGAGGGTACAGTACATAGAATTATGGTCCTGTTGCTTTTGGGCCTATGTGAGCTCATGGTAAAAAAAAAAAAAAAAAAAAAAAAAAAAAAGCTGTTCACACCATGGTGGTAAGGAAACAGAAAGAGGAGTGGATGGGCTGGTACTGCATTATCCCCTTCATGTGCGTGCTCCTAGTGACTTATCTTTCTTATACCATGTCCCACGTCCTAGGGGCTCCATCACATCTCAACTGTGTCATGGGCCAGGTCAAGCCTTCAATACATGGTCTTTGAAAGATAGTCAAGATCTAAACTGTAACATTTAGTCTTATGAGCAGAAACAATAAAGAAAATGAACAAAACCTAAGAGATCTATGACATATGTACAAGAGTACCAAAATACATGCCACATAAGATACACAGGAGAACTGAGAAAAAGAAAGAGAATGAGCATCAAAAAGGAAAAAGACCTCAAGATTTCACAAATTTGACAGATAATGAGCAAGAACACTCAAATAAATAAAAATGAAAGGAGAATATTATGCTAGCCTAAATAAAAACATAAATTACAATAGATATTTTGAAATAGGAAGAAACTGTTCTAAAGGAAAAGGGAAATAGGGAGGGGAAGGGGAAAGGAAGGCAGGGAAAGAAAAAAATGAGAAAAGAAGGATAAAATGAAAACTGAGTTTTGTAAACAGGGAAGGGGAAGGGATTTGGAAAGAGGGGATTGGAATGGGGGAAAAAAGGAAGAAACAACATATGTCATGTACCAATACAAATTTCCTATAATGAATGTGGTCGTTATGTAACCTAAATCGTAATACAATAATAATGCAATAAACATGCATAATATAATACAATAATATAAATGAACTTAAAAATATAATAAATAAACTTTAAAAAGATCATAAAATAATATTGTGAATTATTCTCTGACAAATTACATAACCTAAATTAAAAGAATAAATTCCTAAAAACATACAAATTAACCAAAATAAGAGAGAATAGAAAATACGAGCAAATCTATAACATTCAAAAAGATTGAATCAGTTAAAATATATTCACTGGCAAATTCTGAGACATTTTAAAAGTAACATCCATCAGTCTGAAACTCTTCCACAACAGTTGGAAAGAATACATCTTAACAAATGACATGAGGTTGATTTTACCCTGATACTAACACCATAAAAAGACACTGTAAGAAAACAGGAAGTGAATATCTCTTTTAAATATAGATTCAAAATTCTCAGAAAATACCAGGAATTTGAAGAAACAAATCACATGATCATCTCAATTGACACAGAAAAAACTAACAAATTCCAATACACTTTCTTGATAAAATATTTTAGAACAGAAGGGAAATTCCTAAATCCACAAATAACTTAATATTCAATATTGAAATATAGAGTGCTTCACAATGAGGAAGAAGAAAAAAAGATGTCCCCTTTCACTACTGGTTTTCAGCATTATATGGGAAATTCTAGAATGAATTTCAGAATTGTATGAGAAATTTTAGAAAGAATGAAGTATATATAGATTAGAAAGAAGTAAAATTATCTTTGCTCACAGATGGCATGATCCTATAAGAAGAAAATCCCAAAGGATCTTACAAAACATAAAGAGACTAGAGCTAATAAATAAGTTTATCAATGTCACGGATTCAAGATCAACACACAAAATTCAGCTGGGTCTATACACCAATAACTAGCAACCTGAAAAGGAAATTAGGAAAACAGTGATGTTTCCAAAAGCATACATGCAAAAATAATAAAAGACCTAGCAATACATTCAACCAATTAGGTTCAAAACTTACACAACAAAAGTTACAAATCGTTAAAGAAACTTAGTAAGTTAAAACTAAGTGAAATGATATCCCAAGATTCTTGGTTTGGAGACTTATAAATGAGATGGCAATACTTCTCAAAGCCATTGTGAAGAAGGCCATTCTCCTTATGTTGTCTTTGTCTACAGATTCCTACATGATAAACTGCGACCTAACTCAGTACACTAAGACACTGAAACCCAACATGGGGTCTAGTTTGGGTAAGCAGCCAGGACTCAGCCAATCACAAGGAGTTGAGTTTTAGACAGTCATGGGAGCCAAGTGACTGGATTAACTGCAAATGAGATAAACACCTAGCTCTAGCCCATCAAGTTACTTCCCTGTTACTTCCATGTTTGGTCTATAGTTTCTTACTGCCCACAGCTCTTAGCCTTTCTGGTCTGAGTGCTTCACAACATTTTAATTGTTCTTAATCAAGTAAACTCTGTTAATTTGTCAAATTTTTCTTTTAACACTATCTATAGATTCGGTAACATCTCTACCAAAATGTCAGTTGGCCTTTTTACAAAAGAGTGAAACTCAGTCCTCAAATTCATACAGAAAGTCAAGGGGCCCCAAGTACTAACATCATCTTGAAAAATGATAAGAAAAATTCATATGTTCTGATTTTAAAACTTAAAAAAATGCTACAGTAGCCAGAGAAGTATAGAAAATACAGAGTGAGACAAAAAGATCAATGGAATCAAATAATGGGCCAGTAGTAAACTCATACAATGATGTTCCATTGATTTTTGCAAGAATGCTACTATGGTTTAGAACCTGAATGGCACTTAAAGGCTCATGTTTCAAAGGCTTGGTCCCTCACCCATGGTACTATTGGGAGGTAGCAGGGCCATTAAGAGGTGGGACCCAGTGGAATGTCTTTAGGTTGTTAAGTGGAGTCCCCAACCCCTTCTTTTTTCTCTTTTCTGCTTTTGGCAATGAGGCAAGCAATTTTGCACTGCCATGTTCTCTTGCTGTGATGTGCTCAAGAGGTCCAAAGCAAGAGTGACAACCAATCAGGGACTACAGGCTCTAAAATTGTGACTCTAGATAATCATTCTCTCTTGATAAATTGACTTTCTCAGGTATTTGTCACAGCAAGGAAAAACTGACTAATGTGTTTACCAAGTAAGAAAAAATATATATCTCTTCAACAAATGGTGCTAGGACAACCATGAATACATATGCAAAAGAAGGAAACTGGGCCTCTGTCTCATGCCATCCACAAAAATTAACTCAAAATAGGACCATGCTCCAAGTGAAGAAAGATAAAACTCTTAAAGGGAAACATAGAAGTAAATCTTCATTCCTTAAATTTGGCAATGCATTCTTAGATAGCACAACAAAATCACAAACTAAAACAAATTGGATTCATCAAAATTGAAAACTTTTATGCACAATAGAATATGATCAAAAAAATGAAATGAAGAATCTACAGAATGGAAGGCAAAGTGCTTGCAAATTATGTATTTTGTAAAGGTCTAATACCCCAGAAAACATAGAAAAATTCCCCAACTCAACCACAAAAAGGCAACCCAATTAAAATGTAGACAAATAATTTAATAATCATTTCTTGAAAGAAGATATACCAATAGTAACAAAACCTGAGAAATGCTCAGAATCATTAGTAATTAGGAAAAGGAAAATCAAAACTGGTCAAGCCAGGCATGGTGGTACATGCCTATAATCCCAGCACTCGGGAGACTGAGGCAGGAGGATTGTTGTAAATTTGAGACCAGCCTGGACTACAAAGTGAGTTCAAGGTCAGCCTGAATCACATAGTGAGACCCTGTCTCAAAAAAAAAAAAATCAAAACTGGCCAGACATGATGCTCACACCTGTAATCACAGCATTTGGGAGACTGAGGCAGGAGAATCCCCAGCCTGGGTTACACAGCCTGAACTACATGAGACTCTGTCTCTAAAAAAATAAAATAAAAAAAAAACCACAATAAAGTACCACTGCACACTGACAAGAATAACACAAAAAAGGAAATAATAGGCACAAGTGAAGATGTGGAGCAATTAGAATACTTGTCCATTGCTGATAAGAATGTGAAATGGGAGCAGCTACTAAGGAAAATACTTTGATGATTCCACAGAAATCTAATTGTAGCTATACCATGTGGCCCATGTTTTCACTGCTAGGTGGACACTCAGAAGAACTGAAACAAATCTTCAAGTAAGCATGTCTACATATGTATTCACAGCATCACTAGTCTCAATAGCAAAAATGTGGAAGCATTTGAATATCCATCAACTGATGAAGGGGCACGTGTACCATGGAATATTACTCAGCTATAAAGGAAATGAAACACACTGGAAAGCAGGTGAGCCTAAAACATTATTCTAAATGAAAGAAGCCAAACATAAAACTCATATTATCCATATTCTCATATACTCATATTCAGAATAGATAAGTCAACATTTTTCTTCAAAATGATATACCGATGGCCAGCAAGACATGAAAAGATGCTAAAAATCATTAGTAATTAGGGAAATGAAAACCAAACAGTCAAGTGCTTATCAGTGAACAAGAATTGTGGGGAGATGGAAATAAGTACATAAGGGATAATGAGATTTTTCAGGGGTGATAAAAAAATTAGAGCTACATAAAGCAAATGGTTTCAAAACATTTACAAGCCATTAAATAAGCATTCCTGGATTTTTCACTTTAAAATTGTTAATTTTATGTTATCTGAATTTCGACTTAACTAAAATATTCATCCAATGACCTAATCCCACCTCAATAAATAATGTTTAGAAGTTTCTTCTTTTCCCTATGCTTCCATTGAGTTAGTGTGAGGAGAGACTTGTAGCTACTGTAAATATGAAAAAACTAGTTATAGCACATAAAACATAGTTTGGAATGTTCCACTTAACCTCAATAAATAATGTTTAGAAGTTTCTTCTTTTCCCTATGCTTCCATTGAGTTAGTGTGAGGAGAGACTTGTAGCTACTGTAAATATGAAAAAACTAGTTATAGCACATAAAACATAGTTTGGAATGTTCCACTTAAGCTATGTCAATATAAAAATTTAAATTAGTAGGGAAAGTTATACCACTATATGCACAGCTAACTTGATGCTTCTACCATTTTTAATTTTATTAGCTACCTCTTTTTTGTGTCCCAAAGGTGGTGCTTAGAAATACTTGCTCAATGATGATACAATGTTTCATTTTTAACTATTCATATAATACAATAGTCTTACATTGTCCATCCTTTATACTTCCACTAGGGAATCCAGATGCTCTGTCATGAAAGCTGGTCTTGGACACCCAGAACTCATAAATCTTGATTGTATTAAACCAAATGGGGACACAGAGAGGGAGAAAAAGAGAGAGAAAAGGATGGGTGGGGGGGTCAGTATTAATCATTTGAATGGGATGAAAATGAAATGATTAATATTGTTAATAGTTTAGATCCAAAATGACCTCCCATGTGCTAAGAGGTGGGACATTTGGGAGGTGACTGGATCATAGAGATGCTTCATTCATCAATGGATTCACCCATTGATGAGTTCATAAGTGAATGTGCCCTTAGAAGGAGGAGCCTGATTGGAAGATGTGGGTCACACTGGGGTTGTAATCTAAAAGGGTGTATCCTGACAGGGAGGGATACACCTTCTCTAACTCTGTCTCCTTTCCTCCCTCTCCTCTCTCCTGCCTGGGGGTCATGAGTTAAGCAACTTTCCTTCACCATGTCCTTCTTCCAGAGTGGGACTTAGAGCCAGGGATGCTTTGATCAGCTGACCCTAGATTAAAACTTCTGAAACCATGAGCCAAAACGAGTGTTTTCTCATTTAAATTGTGTATGTCAGGTACTTTTTTTAAGCAATAGAAAAGTTGAGGCATACAAATACATAAGTTATTAAAGAGGTAGAATTCAAAGAGTCAACAGCTGTGTTTTTTTTTTTTTTTTTGAAAAATTGACTAGGGAAAGGGAGATTGATTTGTTGGAGAACTTTGCCATTAACATAACACAAACATTTAGGAGGGCAGCTGAATTAGGCAGAGGCTAAGCTAGAAACTGATTTTTTAATATTTGGTGTGGATCTTCTGGGAGTGTTCATCTAAGAGATGTCTAGATTATGAACCTGGAGAG
>RJWM01036467.1:0-18148 GCA_004363535.1 Dasyprocta punctata
GGAAGAGGCCTAATTTCACACACAGACAAAAGTCCAGAGAGCTTTGTACAAGCTCTTTCGTCAGACAGCAACCTGACTCCTAGAATTTATTTTATTTATTTATTTATTTATTTTTGCAGCACTAGGGATCAAACTCACAACCTCACACCTGACAGACAGGCACTTAAGCCACTGAGCCAAACTCCCAGCCCTAGTTTTTGAGGCAGGGTTGCACTATGTAGCTCAGGCTGGCCTTGTGCTCGCGTTATAGCCCAAGCTGGCCTCGAACTCACAACACTTCTCCTACCTCAGCCTCCCAAGTGCTGGGATTAAAGGTGTGTGCCACCATGCCTGGCACGACTCCCAGAATTTAAAGTAAATGATTTTTTAAAATATTGTCTATGAGACTGTAATGCCTGCTTCCTTAGTTGAATTGCTTTTGGAGCTGTGTATTAGAATGCATGCAAAGTTGGAAATGCCTTTTGGATAGTCTTGTCATTTAATTTGTAAACACAGATCTTGGAAACAACCTTAATGCCCATTGACTGAGGAATGGACAAAAAAAGATGTGGTATTTCTATATAATGGAATACTACTCAGCTATAAAGAACGATAAGCTGGACATTTTTATACTTAAATGGATGTGTCTGGAGAACATATTTATTAGTGAAGTAAATAAGTCACACACGTGTAAGCATTGTGTTGCTTCACTTGTATGACAAATTGAAAGAAAAACTGTGTGTATGTTTATGTATATAAAAAAATAGGGGGCCGGGAGTTTGACTCAGTGGCTTAAGCACCTGCCTGGCAAGAGCAAGGTTGAGGGTTCGATCCCGGTGCTGCACAAAAAAAAAAAAAAAAAAAAAAGTTAAGATAGTTAAAAAAAAAAAGCACAATAGCCTCCTTTGTCATCCACGTGGCCTGTCCAGAAGTAAATTCAATGCCTCTCTTCACTGAAAAAAATTCTGCTGAGATTTTGATAGCCATTGATGTGAATCTATAGATAAGTTTAGGGAGAATAAGTGTTTTGATATTTGTTCAATTCATATACATAGTCTCTCTCCTTGTTTAGGTTGTATTTGAGTATTTTGATCAGTTTTTATAGCTTTTAGGATACAGATAATGAATGTATTTTGGTGGATTTATACAGTAATGTTACTTTAAGCTTTTTTGTGATGTTGTAACTTGTGTCTTTAAAATTTTACTTTTGAATTGTTTATTGCTTGTATATAGGCCAACACTAGATTTCTGCATATGACTTTGTGACCTCATACCATGACCTTGCTAAACGTGTTTGTCTGTCCTATTGATTTTTATGTCAATTCTTTGTAAATTAAAAAATTTTTGTAAACAGAATCACTGGTAGAGAAAAACAAGGAGAATAGAAGTGAGTTATATTTCTTCTAGCTGCTTGGGCTCTTGGTCATGAAGCTAGGTTAAATCAGCAGCATGACCTTAGAAAGGCCTTCAAAGCTAGTGATATTTTGCACTCTGTTGCTTCTAGACTTGAATAAAAGCCATAGACTTAATTTTTTTCTACTAGAGTACACATTGTATGCTAAATGGAACTTTTGGGTCACTTTGATGGTTTGTCTGCATTGAAGAACAAAATAGCTCAGTCCAACCTCATGCATGCAAATTTTGAGGTAGTTACGATTCTTCTGATCATAACCTATCTACCAAGTTCAAATCTATTAGCTATGAAGAGAATGGTTTATTCAATGTGAGTTCCACTACTTCCACAGAAGTATATTTGGAAATGTTTTCAAATGACTTCTGGGTGATATTTTACAGTAGGTAAGACTCAAAAGGAGATACGGTTCCTTTTCTTCTCTCAAATAAGGATATTTTCTTGTTTTTCTTTCCTGATTAAAAAAGATACACTGATGCAGAAAAAACAAGCAGTACAGAAAATTACTAACAACAAAAGACATCCTGATTTCCCACCATGGTTAAAATTTTGGTGAATATTCTTCCCAGCTGGGCATGATGGTGTAAACTTGTAATCATAGCATTCTGGGAGGCTGAGGCAGGAGGATCAAAAGTTGGAGCCCAGCCTGGGCAAATTAGTGACTTAGTGAGACCCTGATTCAAAATAAAAAATAAAAAAAGCCTGGGGATGTAGCTCAATCTGAACACTCTGGGTTTAATCCCCATCACTGCAAAAAACAATAACCAAAATTTTCCAATATTTCTGTATTTATGGTGCCCATTATATGTAACATTTGGCATACATACATTTATATTTTAGAATGTAAAGGACATCATATTCTTTGGTACTTTTTTACTTAGCAGTCTACCATGGAGACTTTCTTTGGTCTTAATAGGTGTTCTGTGTAACAGTGGCACAGCAGCCGCAGGATAGATCAGTGGTGGCGAATGGATGGGGCGTGTGCCGCAGTGCGCTGTAGGTGTCATTGAAAGCTCAGAAAGGTTCGCTATCACTGCTATAAATGTACCAGAATTTAATTAACCCCCACTCGATAGGTTTTCGGTTGTTTTCCAAAGTTTTTATATGCATATCTTTACCTGAAGAGCGTATCAGTATGGGAGATAAATTGTGGAAGTCTGATCCATGTCACTGGTTTTTCAAAACCAATTTTAAAAATTTTAAGCCAATTTCCATTGCTACTGATAACATTTGAGAGTACAGAAGCAGATTTTTCAGTTCACTGGATTGAAAGCCTTAGAATTTTCAAATTTAATATACAGTACATTACTTTTGGCAAACACACATCAAACGTTCTTAGTGAGCAGATTAAAACAGATGCGATACTAATGACCAGTAGGCAAAACAAGTTGTTCCGACTGTTTGTCAAGCAGTTGGCAGAAATTCCTTGCTTTATGCTTATGCACACAATACTTTGTGCATGCCTGCATCGCAGCACCTACTTGATTTTGACCTACATTCCTAGGTGTTTTTTCTTTTCTTCTTTTAATTTAAGAGAACAAAGACACAGAAAAGAAAGACAAAATGTGAAAGAGACAAATCAACAACAACAAATCCAATACAATAATATAGGTTTACAGAACAAGATATAGGAATTTGACAATGGTTGCAATATTGCATATCCTTACCTTCAAAAGCATTGCTTAGATTAACAGATATAGACATGTAAAATTGATCTAATCATGTGAGTATTAACTCTTCTTTTTCAATGACTAATACAGCTAGTAGTGTAGTCATTTTAGCTATCTTATATACATATATACAAATTTATGTCTTTTTCCTTTTCCCTTCCTTCTTTCCTTCTTCACCTATCCCAATTACTTTTGCCCTTTGAGCGGTTTCTTATCCTTACACAATATTTACTGTAGATTTTGGATTGTATATACTTTTTCAGATTCTTTCACTAGGGAGACAATATGATATTTACACATGTGAGTTTGATTTATTTCACTTATGAGTCGTGTCCATTTACTTATAAAAGTCTTGATGCAGTCTTTCTTGATAGCTGAGTAGTACTCCATTGTACAAAAATACCACATCTTTTTTATCCATTCTTTGATTGATGAGCACTGGGGTTGTTTCCAAAATTTGGCTATTACAAATTGTGTTGCTATAAACGTGGGTGCACATATATCACTATTGATGATGTTTTGAATACTTGTGGGAAAATGACCAGAAGCGAAATGGAATCTCTAATCCTAGCTTTTTGAGGATTCTCCACACTGATTTCCACAGTGGTTGCACCAATCTACAATCCCACCAACAGTGGAGAAGAGTTCATTTTTCCCTAAAGCCCCTCCAGCATTTGTTATTGGTTGATTTCTTGATTTTGGCCATTCTTTCTGGAGTGAGATGGAATCTCAGTGTTGTTTTAATTTGTGTTTCCTGAATGACCATTGATGTTGAACATTTTTTCATGTATTTATTTGCCATTTATATTTCTTCCTCTGAGAAGTGTATTCATCTCAGATGCCCATTTTTGGATTGGGTTCTTGACTTTTAGGGACCTGATTTTTAAAAATTCTTTAAATGTTTTAGATAGAGGTCCTTTGTCTGAGGGACAGTTGGCTAAGATATTTCCCCAACTTGTGGGTTTTTTCACTCTATTGGAGAGTTCCTTTGACATGCAAAAACTTTTTAATAAGATGAGATCCCAGTTGTTGATTCTGGGAAGTATTTCCCATCAGTTTGATTTTTGTTCATGAGCTCTCTGCGTACTCCTATGTCATCAAGATTTTTACCTAGTTTGTCTTCCATCAAATTTAGTGTCTCTGTTTTACTATTCAGATCTTTGTTCCATTTTGACTTTAGTTTAGTGCATGGTGATAGACATGGATCTAGTTTTAATGTATGGCATATAGAAAGCCAGTTTTTCCAGCACCACTTACTAAAGAGGCTATCTTTCTTCCAATGTACATGTTTGGCACCTTTGTCAAAGTTGTGATGGCTGAGTGTGTTTGTAGTTGTGGCTGTATCTTCTAATCTATTCCACTGATCTTTAGGTCTGTTTTGATTCCAATACCATGCTGATTTTATCACAGTAGCTTTGTAATATAGTTTCAAGTTGGGGATTGTGACGCCTCCTACCTTACCTTTGTTGCCCAGAATTGCCTTTGCTATTCTAGGTCTCTTCTGGCTCCAGATGAATTTTAGGGATGATTTCTCTAGCTCTGTGAGGTAGGCAAGTGGTATTTTGATTGGAATTGCATTAAATCTGTATAACAATTTTGGGAGAATGGCCATTTTCACAATGTTTCTTCTTCCTACCCATGAACAATATGTTTCCATTTTCTGAAATCTTCGATTTCCTATTTCAGAGCAAAGTAATTTTGACTGTATAGATCTTTTACTTCCTTTGTTAGACTGATTCCTAAGAATTTCAGTTTTTGGAGGCTATAGTGAAGGGTATGATTTCCCTTATTTCTCTCTCAGAAATGCTATTGATTTTTGAGTGTTGACCTTGTATCCAGCAACATTACTGAATTTGGTTATTACCTCTAGAGGTCTTTCAATGGATTTTTGGGGATCTTCTATTTAGAGTATCATATCATCTGTAAATAATGATAGTTTAGCTTTTTCCTTTCCTATCCTCATTCCTTTTATTACTCTCTTGTCTAGTTGCTCTGGCTAATGTTTCCAGAGCTATAATAAATAGGAGTGGTGATTATGGACATCCTTGTCTTGTTCCTGATTTTAGGGTGAAAGTTTTCAGCTTTTTCTCTATTTAGTAAGATGTTGGCTGTTGGTTTATGATATATAACTTTTATCAGGTTGAGGTAGAGACCATCTATTCCAATTTTCTGTAGAGTTTTTATCATGAATGAGGTTGGATTTTGTCAAAAGCTCTTTCTGCCTCTATTGCGATGATCATGTGGTTCTTGTCCTTGGCTCTGTTGATATGGTGCATTACATTTATTGATTTCCATATGTTGAACCATCCCTGCATTCCTGGGGTGAATCCCACTTGATCATGGTGTATAATCTTCCTGATGACTTGCTGTATTCTATTTGCCAGTATTTTATTGAGGATTTTTGCATTTATGTTCATTTGGGAGATTGGCCTGTAATTTTCTGTTTTGGTTGAGTCTTTCTCTGGTTTTGGTATTATGGTAATACTTGTTTCCAGGAATGAGTTAGGGAGACTTACTTCCCTTTCAATTTCATTGAAGAGTTTGAGGAGTGTTGGCATTAAGTCTTCCCTAAATTTCTTGTAGAATTCAGTGCTGAATCCATCAGGGCCTGGGCTTTTCTTTGTTGGTAGGGTCCTAATTACATTTTCAATTTCATTAGCTGAAATTGGGCTGTTCAGCAGCTTTACATCTTCTTGATTCAGCTTTGGCAACTCATAGGTTTCTAGGAATCTGTCCATTTCTTCTGTGTTATCGAATCTATGTGAGTAAAGGTTTTCAAAGTAGGTGTTGATGATCTTCTGTATTTCCAAAGGGTCTGTAGTGGTTTTACCCTTTTCATTTCTTACTGCATGAATCTGAGTTTTTTCTTTCCTCTTTTTGATATGGTTGGCTAGGGGCTTATCAATTTTATTTACCCTTTCAAAGAACCAACTCTTCGATTCATCAATTCTTTGTATTGTTTTCTTAGTTTCAATTGCATTAATTTCTGCTCTAATCTTTATAATTTCCTCCCTTCTTTGGGCTTTGGACTTGACTTTCTTTTCTTTTTCTAGAAGTTTGAGGTGCAGCATTAGGTTGTTTATGTGTGTTCTTTCCATTTTTCTGATGTGGGAGTTTAGTGCTATAAATTTCCTTCTGGGGACTGCTTTCATTGTGTCCCACAGGTTCTGGTAATTTGTATTTGCATTTTCATTCAATTGTAGATAATGTTTAATTTCTTCTTTAATGTCTTCTGTGACCCATTGGTTATTTAGGAGAGTATTATTTAATTTCCATGTGTTTATGCAGTTATTGTAGATTTTTTGGTCTTTCATTTCCAATTTTACTGCACTATGGTCAGATAATATGCATGGAATTATTTCAGTTCCTTTGCATTTACTTAAGCATGTTTTGTGGACCAGTATATGATCTATTTTAGAGAATGACCCATGTGCAGCTGAGAAGAATGTGTATTCTGATGTTGATGGGTGGAGTACTCGGTACACATCTACTAGGTCCATTTGTTCACAAGTTTGATTCAGTTCTGTTATTTCTTGCCTGATTTTTTGTTTGGTTGATCTGTCTCTCTGTGACAGTGGGGTGTTAAGGTCCCCTATTATAACTGTATTATTGTTTATTTGGTTTTTCATGCCTATTAAGAATTGTCTTACATAGTTGGGTGCTCCCATATTCGGTGCATATATATTTATGATTGTAATCTCTTCCTCTTGAAGTTTTCCCCTAACAAGTCTGTAGTGATCTTCTTTATCTCTTTTGATCATTTTCGGTTTGAAGTTCATATTGTCTGCAAACATAATAGCTACCCCTGCTTTTTTCTGGGTTCCTGTTACATGGAGTATTGCTTTCCAGCCTTTGATTTTTAGTCAGTAAATTTCCTTTTGAGTGAAATGTGTTTCTTGTACACAGCATATTGGTGGATTTTGTTTCTTAACCCATTCTGCTAGTTTGTTTCTTTTTATTGGTGATTTGAGACCATTTACATTGATATAACTGATATGTACTGGCTCATCCCTGTCATGATATCTTTCTGTTGTTGGTTTTCTACATTTTCTGTTTAATTATTTGCCCTGCTTAGTGGTTTCCTTTTGCTGTTGTTCTTAGGATTGTAATTATCTTTGTCTCTTTCTAGAGTCTTTCAGTACTCTTTGTAGTGTTGGTTTAGTGGCCATAAATATCTTCAGTTGTTCTTTGTCATGAAAGTATCTTATTTCTCCATCAATTTTTAAGGATAGTTTTGCAGGGTACATCAATCTGGGTTGAAAGTTGTTTTCTTTCAGGATTTGAAATACTTCACTCCAAGCTCTTCTTAACTTAAAGGTTTGTGTTGAGAAGTCTGCCATGATTCTGATAGGCTTTCCTTCATCTGTGATCTGTTTCTTTTCTCTGACAGCTTTTAGTATTTTGTTCTTGTGCTGTATTTCTGAAACCCTTATTATTATATGTCTGGGTGAAGATTTATTTTGGTTATGTGTAATTGGGGTTCTGTATGCCTCAGTTACCTGTATTTCAGATTTTCTTCTCATGTTTAGAAAGTTTTTTGCTATTGTTTCTGTGAAAGTCTTCACAGATCATTAGTATTAACCCCTGCTTTTTCATTTATGCCTTTTAATCTTATGTTATTTTTCTTGGCATCGTCTTGCAGCTGTTGAATTGTTGTTTCTTAGTTCCTTACTATTTTTAAGAGATCTTTTCTTTTGTGGCCATAAGCTCCCATGCTGTCTTCAAGATCTGAGATTCTATCTTCAGCTTCATTCAAGTGGTTTTTCAAACTTTCCATGGAATTTTTCATTTCCTGCATTTCCCTTTGAATCTATTTCATGCATTCTGTTTGTGTCTTATATTGTTCAAAGTTTCCATCATTTTCTTATGTCCTTCTATTTTTTATCTTGCTCTTCTTTAGATACACACAACATTTCTTTAATAATGATAGTCATTTCATTTTTTAGCTGAGAGATTATTTCTGATTTGAGTTTCTCTATAGCTTCATCGAGCTGTTTCTTTACTGCATTTGCTCTTATTTCAGAAAGTTCAGTTGTGTGACTCCCACTGTCTTCCATTTCAGTGTCTCTTGGGTTTGTTTTCAGTGGGTTGGGGGATTGAGACTGCATCTTGCTCTTTTGTTTTGTCATTTTCTTCTGGGACCTGTGTGGCTCTCTGTCCTGTGAGGCTGACCAGGCGTTCCCCTGGTGGGTTGCACTGAGTCATGGGATCCAGTGGAGCTGGATCCTGTGTGCAGCTAATGAGGGTATACTCCTGGAGTGTGCTGCTAAAGCCTCCACCTTACTGAATGGGGCCGAGACCTCCCAGACCTAGGCAGCTAGCCAGAGCATACCCCAAAGTGTGGCACCACCTGGACCCTGAGTCTGGCTGCAAGGAGTTCAGAGCCTCTTGAGTGCCAGGCAAGCCTGGGCGAGTCCCCAGCCTGCAGTGCCAAGGCCTTACTCCTGGCTGGGTGGGCCCGCAACCTCTAGGACCCGGCGCCCGGCCGCTTCACTGAACAGTGGAGCTTGTGCCCTGTGCTCTGATGGGCAGAGCCCAAGCTCTCCAAGGCCCTGCAGCTATGCTGGCCAGTCCCTAATGAGCAGCTCTGGGGTCCTGGGCTGGACTGGGCTCAGTACCACTGTGTCCTACGAGGCTGGCCAGATGGTCACCTGGTGGGTTGTGCTGAGTCGTGGGACTGGGTACAGCTGGATCCTGTGCACAGCTAGTGAGGGTGCACTCCTGGAGTGTGCTGGTGGAGCATCCACCTTACTGGGTGGGGGCCGAGACCTCCTGGACCCAGGCAGCTAGGCGGAGTGTATCCTGGAGTGTAGTGCCACCCAGACCCTGAGTCTGGCTGCAAGGAGTTCAGAGCCTCTGGAGTGCCAGGCAAGCCTGGGCGAGTCCCAGGCCTACAGTGCTGGAGCCTTACTCCTGGCTGGGCAGGCCTGCAACCTCTAGGACCCGCTGCCCGGCCGCTCCACTGAACAATGGAGCTTGTGCCCTGTGCTCTGATGGGCAGAGCCCAAGCTCTCCAAGGCCCTGCAGCTATACTGGCCAGTCCCTCATGAGCAGCTCTGGGGTCCTGGGCTGGGCTGGGCTCAGTACCTCTGTGTCCTGCGAGGCTGGCCGAGCATTCCCCTGGTGGATTGTGCTGAGTCGTGGGACCGGGTAGAGCTGGATCCTGTGTGCAGCTAGTCTCCTTGTTATTTTTAAGAGATCTTTTCTTTTGTGATTGTAAACTTCCATGCTGTCTTCATGGTCTGAGACTCTATCTTCAGCTTTATTCAAGCGGTTTTGCCAACTTTCAATGGAATTTTTAATTTCCTAAATATCTCTTTGAATCTGTTTCATGCATTCTATTTGTGTCTTATTTTGTTCATTCAAAGTTTCCATCGTTTTCTTATGTCCTTCTATTTTTTTAATCTTGATCTTCTTTAGATACATTTCTTTCATAATGTTTGTCATTTCATTTTTTATCTGATTATTTCTGATCTGATTTCCTCTATAGCTTCACGGAGTTCTTTCTTTACTACAATTGTTATCATTTCAGAAAGTTCAGTTGTGTGATTCCCAGTGTCTTCCATTTCAGTTTCTCTTGGGTTTGTTCTCGGTGGGCTGGAGGACTGAGACTGCATCTTGCTCTTTCGTTTTGTCATTTTCCTCTGGGACTTGTGTGGCTGGCCAGGCAGCCTCCCAATGGATTGCACTGGAATGCTGTGCTGGGCAGAACTTCAATCCCCCAACATCCCTGTGGCTAGCCAGGACACACCCCCAAACTATGTCGCCAGATCCTTGTGCTCTGTGGCCTGTGAGGCTGGTTGTGTGTTCCCTTGATGTATTTTTTAGGTTGCTCTGGGGTGGTGGACTGGACAAAGCTTGTATCTCCCTTGTAGCTAGCAGGGGCACACCCCTGGAGCTTGTCACGAGGGCCTAGAGCCTGGCTGTGTAGAGTTCAGAACCTCCATAACCCAGGTGGCTAGCAGAGACACACCCCCAGGGTGTGGTGCTGGGGCCTTGTGATTGGCTGGGTGGAATTCAGAATCTCTGGGACCCAGGTGGCTGGGCAGAGTGCACCCCAGAGTGTGGCACCACCAGGACCTTGTGTCTGGCTGCGAGGAGTTCAGAGCCTCTGGAGCATGGGGCTGGCCAGACCATGCCCCCGGCATATGGTGCTGGGGCCTTGCTCCTGGTTGGGTGGAGTTTGCAACCTCCAGGACATGCCAGGTGGCCACACCCCTGAACTATGGAGCTGGGGCCTTGTGCTCTGATGGGTGGAGTTCAGATTCTCCAAGGCCCTGCAGCTATGCTGGCCGCTATCTGATGAGGGACTCTGAGACTCTAGCCTGGGCTGAGCTTGGTACCGTTGTGTCCTATGAGGCTGGCCACATGTTCCTGTAATGGATTGCACTGGGATGCTGGCCTGGGCAGCACTTAGGTGTTTTTTCAATGAAGATGTTAGCTTCCTGAAGGCAGCAATGGCTCATAAACGCTGCAGGGATCTCACAGAGTGAAATTGTTGCTCAGCAAACTTTGTGTATGTAAAAAAGTCATAAAATTTTCCATTTGCCTCTGTCCCATTTAATGGCTTTCCACCTCCATCTTTTTCCTTAACTTTTGAAATATAAGCATAATATTTGCCCAGAGCAAACGGACTTGGAGTTTGGGAGGCAGCGTTGTGTAATGGATGTTAAATCAGCCCGACTTAACTCTTTTCTGTTCGATTTATTAGATCTATGACCCTGGACAAATTGCTTAATTCTTCTCAGTCCTAATTTCCTCTAGGGTGAAGTGAAGATAATCGATTCTGCTTCAAAAAGTGTTGCACAGATGAAAGGAGATCATGTTTTTAAGCTTTTAGCAAGTGCCACTGTAGCACTTGAGAAGTGGCAGCGGTAAGTTGTTATTTCCTCAAAGGTACAAATATCCCTACTTACACAGGAGCCTGTCACTGGCCATTTCCTGCCTGCTGCTCAAGTGGGCCGAATTTATGGAGTGAAGGCAACAGTAAGTGAAACGTTACAACAGACTCGAGGCTGAGACAGTAAAATCAATTTGGAATATAGGGTCTGTTGATAACAGGTTTTTTTTTTTTTTCATGTTTTTAGAATTGAAAGAGATAAAGTATTAAAATAGAGAAAGAATAGGATGGGGAAGGTAATAACAACCCAAAAGTATTCTATTAGGACAAAAAATAACTGTAGGTAGTCTGTAGCCTAATGTAGCATGTTAGCCAACTCCAGGGAACACAAACAAAAAAATTAAAATGCAAACGTTGAATTACGGTAACCTTCGTGTGTCCCCAGCTAGTGACTAACATTTCATGGTGACAACCTACTTAACCCTCTTGAGCTGGGCCTGCCCTCATGCTGCAGCACATGTGCCTGACTCTGTGACAACAGCACAGGCTTCAAAACCTGAGGACAACTTGTCGACCTGCACGTGACGTTTGGGTGAGGTTTTGCATTTGTTGCTGGTGACGGCTCAGCGAAACGCAGCGTTGTGTTATTTCCAGTGTTTGCTTCTCTTTGAGCTTCTTGGTCTATCAAGTCAGTTATGCACAGCAAGTTTTCTTCTGAAGATTACAAAGCAAAAGATGGCACCACCTTCTGCACATGATAAACATTTTCTAATCTGGCCAAAGCTACCACCCTTTGAAAGTTGGAATTTCAAAAAAGAGGAGCCAGGTGTACACTATGTGGGTCTGACTGACTGTCCTCACTCATGAACACAAAAGTACATTTCTCTCTTTTCCTCTAAAGAACCCAGATCCTGATTCTTTTTGTGTGTGTGTGTACAAGACTCAGCAGAAACACAGTGCCCCATTTTATAGAGGCTTATTACAACACAACGACAACACTATAATTCTGTTCAGGATGAAGGGCTTCATTTGGCTTTAGACCAGCTAAGCCAGTGTTGTTTGGCACTTGTATAACTTCTGATGCAGGCAAATACCTCCATGTTTATGCATTCTGTGTTCTTTTGCAAAGCATTTTTACAACGTTTTAGTAGCACGTCATTAAATACAGCAATTGGATGTTTCCTGTAACCAGATTTCTTACCCCTGGTATGGGCATTCAGAGAGTCCCTGAGCCTCTGGAAGGGAAAGTACTATCCACCTGTGAGCCCAAAGTTAGAAAACCTGTTTTGTGCACACAGGGCCTTTTGGTTCTTTTTCTTGGCCCTATGCCCCACACTTATCTCTTGTTACCACTGTGGACTTTTGCCCTGAGAGAATTTGTCTCTGCAGAGCCGTTTTGTAACCCTCACTTCCTGAAGGGCAACAACCTGAGTGTTTACACATAACACCTCCCATGTGGACAGGCATGGTGGCCGCAGTGTCCCGGAGACCCACTGCCCCCAAAGGGATGCTCTGGAAAGAGCGAGGCCAGGAACCAAGCCTTTGCGGCGAGCACAGCTGTGCAGCAGGACTTTGATTCAACAGCCAGTCTGAACATGACGAGGGGGCTGGGACTGCTTCTAGACAGTTTCCTCCCTCTTTATTCTTAGGAAATGGAGGCCTAAGGAAACATAGAGTTTGTGTACTCACATACGTATTGACCATAAGTGCACACATGCTTTCTGTGGGCTGGGTACAGCGCTCACACTTCACGTGCATTCTCTCTTCGCTCTTAACCAACAGCCATCAAAGAGATCAATTTCAATTGCTGTTCTGCAGTTGAGGAAATGGAGCATTTGGAGAGGTTCGGAAATTTTCCCAAAGTCACAGAACAGCAAGAGGCAAAGCTGGGGCTTCACCTTGGTGTCATGACGCCAAAACTGTGCTTTTAACCGCTGTGCTGTGCTGCCTCTCTGTGTCAGTATCTTCTGTCTTTCTCTCTGGTTCGATGGAAGATGGCAGAAGATAAGAAACCTGCCATAGGGTAAAATGCCTGGAGATAAGAGGCTGTGTGTGTCACTCTGTTTGGATTATGTCCTTACATTAAGGTATGTTAATTTGTTACATGAAATTAGGAAACCTAACTAGGTTCAAGCAGATTTAGTTGTAAGCAGTCTCTAAAATATGCTTGTAATTATTTCATTCTATTGGCTTCTCTCCGTCTACCCTTGGTTTTCTGAACTGATCTTTTGTTTTGCATGAACAGTTGTTACTGAGAAATACCAGCTGCGGGCAAACAACTCATGACATTACCTTCTCCCTCCCGCTTTCTTCTCCCCCAACAACCTCCGGTCCTAGCAAGCGCTGTTATTCTGAATGAATATGACTGGCAGAGGAGGAAAGTCCTCATGCTTATTTCTCTTCTAAAATTTACCAAAGCAAGAACTTTTCCAGAAGAGACCCTGGCATTGTCCTCTGTGTCAGGCATGAACTTTCAGGGGAAAAACTGCGGCCATTAAAATCTGGTTGAACGATAGAGATCACTTTTAGAATTTTTGGGCACTGTGACGGCCAGTCTTCTATTTTGGGCACCCTCAGGGAGAGTGGTGCCTCAAAGCACGAAGTAGAGTACAGAATTTCTAAGATTATACAACGTCCTCTGATAGAATTGCTGGATTTAGGGTTGGTTAATTCCTTTACACACTCATTTCTGAAAATTGCTTCTGGGATGTAGAGTCCATCCTTCAATTAGGTTTTCCCCTTACTCCAAGTTCTGTGTGGAGGAGTATCTGCAGATAATTGAAATCAGAATACATCTGTACCTATTTTCCAGGTCTTCTATAAGACTGTATGGCTTCATGTTCTACTAGAAGCTCTCAGTCTTCTGTGTTTGTGGCATACTTTGAAGTACTAGAATTATTGCCCACACAAATAAAGGGCTTCAGTAACATCACCATCTCCATTATGATAAAACAACACTTCACGGTACCCATGAAAGCAAGCCCAGTGAGGGCACAGCCCACAGACTTGCCGGGGTTTGAGGACAGCCCAGTTTACTGCCCTCACCTGGATGTTCTATATATTCATGGAACAAAGTGCTTCTGTTTCAGGCAGCTCACAATCATTGCTGCTGCTTTACCGTTATGCCCGTCTCTTACTCCTTACATGATGATTCTTGGTAGACTTCTGTGTAACAGTATGTATATAAATGGGGTGACACACTGTTTGGGGTTTAACTGTATATTGTTTGGAGACCACTACCTTATACCTGAAAAGCATCACAAGAGCAGAATGAAAACAAAAACCAAAACATAAATGTATTGTGAGTCCTTGCCCAGTGACCCTACAGTGGTAACTAAAAGATGATTTTATCTTTCAACAATGATTGCTTTTCTGGTTAGTGATATCCAGAGTTGGCTACTCTGGGGAATAAATGGACATGAGGTAGCTTGGTTAAGCCTGGGTAGGGTACCATGAATTTCAGTGGACCCTTAGTTTGATGATTTAGAGGTGGATATGTAGAAAATAGTAACGTATATTTAAAGGTTGGTACTCGTTTGGTACTAAAGGATCAGGTTGGCAAGTATCTGCTTTGCATTTAGAGAAGCTTGTGGTATTATCACTCCATGCTTAGAATTAACCAAGTGGTTTCAGGGAGATTAGGCAAGTTTATTATATTCAGTGCACATTAATTTAAGAATTTGGCTGGAAACTTTCTTTCCATTTCCCTTAAGTCAAATATATAAAATTGATCCCTTTTAAATGCTTCAGGATTCATTTTCAAGTTTCTTAGTATCATAAGCAAATGTAAATCTTAGGTAGTTTTGAGGAATAGACCGGAAAGAGCAGGGATAAATAAAACCTAACAAATCTCATTGCATAGGCCGCTGCCTGGTGCTTCCATGCAGTGTGATTAGGGCGCCGCTGCCTGATTTACATATTTGCTGATGGCCTATCATGGATCAAATCTGTTGAGATAAACAGTGAATGAGACAAATAGATTCCTGCTGTCATTCATTTGAATTTTAGTTGGAAGGGAAAAAGATAAACAAGTATATGCAAATAAATATGTAGCAGTCAGGTAGGGAGGGGGTAAAGAGTGATGGGGGGGGGAGGAGCTGGGAGTGGTGATGAATCACCAGCAGTAAGAGCAGGACTTCTGATAAAATGACATTTGAACCGAGAACTGGTGAGTCATGTGGGTATCTGTGGCAACTGTGCTCCAGGCTGGAGAACGTCAACGGCAAATAACTTGAGGGACAGCATGAATGTCACTTTCAAGAGCAACAAGGCTGTTGTGGCCACACCAAAGAACTGAGAAGGCTGCGTGGGTGGTACTAAGGGGGTGGCGGGGAATCGTGTTGGTCTTCAGAGAGCACCGTAAGAACTGGGCTTCCATCCTGAGTAAGAAGAATCCCTTGGGGAGTCTGGGCAGCGGAGCGACATGATCAGACTGACTTTTGGCGACTGTGTGGGAGGCACTGTAGAGGGAGAGTGCTTAGAGGCCACTTCTGTCAGCTAAGTGAGCAGTCATGGTGGTGTGGACCAGGGTGGTAGCAGTGGTAATGAGAGAAGTGGTCAGATTCCGGGTGCATCCTGAGATAAAGCTGACATGATTTGCTGCTTGGGTGAATATGCAGTGTGATCCAAAGGAGAAGGTCAAATGTGACTTCAAGTTATGTGCCACTTGGTTCCCAGAGAAAAGCCACTTCCTCGAGCAGCACTTCCTGATGAAAACGTGGAGGAGATCTTGAGGACGGGAATGAGAGCACAAGAAGGCAGGATATGCAGAGAATCGGGCTTTGGGTGGCTTGGTTTTCAGTGCATAATTATGAACTGCTTTGGTCGGACCTACCCGCCTGCTGCAGCTTGTCTGTGGAGGCATTTTGGAAACCTCAAACCAAACCAAAGAGGAAACCCTGGAATCCTGGAGGCAGTTCTGGTTGTTCCTCCCCAAGAATGGTAGAATGACATAGAGGAGTATAGAGAAGAAAAATCTTCATTTAAACAGGTGGAAGGCTGGCCAACAAGTTTGAAGTCTTTTCTTTGTAAGAGTGAGGGCGAGTATGAAGTTTGAGAAATTATGAAGGGCTGGGGAAAAGCCTCAAGTATTTGCTCATATTTCCTTTCAACATTAGAGTTATCCCAGCTGAATTACAGAAGGGTTCTTTGGGTAGTGAAGTGGAACTGTTCTTTTGCATAGAAGATAATACATTTACAGAACTATGTAGTCCAAGGATGAAATACATTTAAGATACAAATATTGAAAAAGGTTTAGAAAATATAATCTGATGTCTATGTCATAAATCATTTTGTAAACTAGGGACTCAGTTATATTCTGTCAAAATGCACTGAGCATTTACTTTGTGTATATTATTGCACTATCTGCTGAAGAGGATATAATAATAAATGCAGTTCCTGTGCTCCGGAGTTTATATTCGGTAGGGATGGCACCGTGTGTGTAAGTACCACAGTTCAAACTCTGTTTCAGGGCGGTACGGTGGGTTGGTTACATTACGGGCTCCACCCACTTACACAGCCTTTGCCCTGTACCTTGGTAGTTTCCTCCCGTCCCGACTCTGGGCTCATCCATGGGACCGGCTTTGGCCCTCAGAATGTTAGCAAACACGATTCAGCATATAGAGAACCCCACGGCCAGCCCAGACCGTGCACAGCCGGCGGCCTCCCTAGGCTGTGAGAAGCTCGGCCGAGACCATCGGGAGTCTCCCTGGTGCACATTCGGACTGTAGATGGATGCAGCGACTCCAGTTCTGACCAGGAGGCTCGCCCAGTGGATCCTCAGCCTTATGAGCAAGAACAAGCAGCTGCTGTTGCTAGCCACGGTCCCGGGATGCTCTTTTTATTCAGCAGCCCTGTGGCAGCAGGTGACTGACACGGTCACTCGGGGCTTTGTGCAGCGCGGCTGCTGCTTCTCCCTCCTGCTTCCTTTCCCGCCACCCCAGAGCACAGGACGCTCGAGGCCACGGCCCTTCGGAGGCTTTGAGATGGGCCTCGTCTCTGCCGCCTCTCCATGTGCTTCTCTCTGTGTCTGAGCTGCCCCCGCCACATCCGCCCTGGCCACTGTCCTTGTTTTCGGGCTCTGCTGTGGGATCCTCTTCAAGAGCTGCCCTGCAACCCTAGCTGGATTCATCTTCCTTCCCTGGGCCTTGGTGGGCGTCTCTAGCACACTGTGTGCACACGCGATTACGGTTTCGTGTGCTGTTTTCTCTTCCTCGTACGGAGAAGCCTCTGGCAGACAGGAATGGTGTATTCTTTGTATCCTGAATATGGTGCTCGGCATGAAATGAAATCTCACACTTGTAAGCTTGTTAAAGGCATTTCTTTATCTTAAACCACTGAGTTCTCATTGAGAAAAGAGAAATTACCAACAGAACAGGGAAGGCTTTGCGCTAGAGGCAGCGTTTGCAGTGCTCATTATTTTGGTGGGTGGAGAGAGTTTGAGAGAGAAGGCGGGTCCAGGCAGAGTGGCAGCTGTGGGCAATGGCCAAGTGGTCCTCTAGTGGTTGAAGTGTCCACTGTTATCCTTGTGGTAAGTTTATGAGCAGGTGCAATAAGAAAGAGGAAGCCGGAGTAGCATGTGAAAGTACTTGGGCTTCATTTTGCAGAGGAGTGACCTTGCATTTTCTAGGCTTACTTTGGAAGCAGTGCAGAAGGTGTTGTGGGGGTCAGGGAAGGAAGAGGCTGGATGTGTAGGACCATGCTTTAGCTTTGGGAACAATTCAGACTAAAGGCGGTGGTGATAGTGGGAATATGTAAGAACAGAAAAGACATGGTAACAAAACGTGGGGATTGCAAAAGGGAATGTAATTGAAGATGACCCCCAGAGTTTTCTCCTAGTGTCTGGGAAAGAGGAACAGCCTTGCTGAAAAGTTAAATTTGGATATCCTGGATTTGAGATGTGTAGAGGGGAAGATCTCTCAGGCAGTAAGAAAAGTGAACCTGGGATGTTTGTCTTTGGCTTACAAAGGATCTTCGAAGCAACCTGGCCCAGAGAGGTATACAGTCTTAGGTAGATTCACGCGTAATGCCTCCTACTCCTAGAGGAAGTGAAAGGAGATCCTACAGGGCAGACAGTGCTAGAAGAAGAGAGTAGTTAGGTAGGGGAGGTGGTGGATGGTGAAAAGCAAGTTCCTAAGGTTGGGATGAGGAGCCAGTTTCAGACAGGAGGGGAAGCTCAGGAAATGATGACTGAAGAGAGCGGGTAGATCTCATTGTTAAAATGTTGATTCCTCAGAGAAAAGGAAGTTT
>RJWM01036469.1:0-18113 GCA_004363535.1 Dasyprocta punctata
TATTCATCTATTTTTCTTGCATTGACATGTCAGTGTAATCAAGACAGAGAATGCCTGGAGTTTATTTTGATTTGTTTCACTGTTGGTTTAAATTTACCACCCATGGTTATTCAAAATATATAAAAGCATGTGGGTTTGGTATGTTTGTTTTGCTGTCATATTGTAACAATATGCGAACATGACTGTACTGAGTCTTTAGGATCAGACAGATCTAATATCATTTACTCTTTTACTAACATTATCAGAGAACATTCAAAAAAGTTCTTTTCCCAACCTGCCATTGCCATAAGTTGATAGCTGCGCCTTTTGCATAGTTGACCACCCACTGAAGCCAAGGCACGTGAAACTGCTGTCCACTAAAATGGGCCTGAAAGTCACATGGGACCCACCCAAAGATGCTACCAGTAGACCTGTGGAGCATTACAACATTGCCTATGGGAAGTCACTGAAAAGTCTTAAGTACATCAAAGTGAATGCGGAGACATACTCTTTCCTTATTGAGGATGTGGGTAAGTGTCAATATGCTCTTGTTCCCAGTTAGAATTAATTGTGCACCAAAATTCTCAGTTACCTGCTTAGAATAACTATTTGTGAGACAGAGTGGCTGGGCTCAAGGTACCAGTGATTCTTTGGAAACTGGTAATCAACTTCTCAATCTCTCATCATGAGACTATTGGTTAGTGGGCTTATTCTTTTCCTCATGCTTCTCATCTATGTATTTGAACTAAGCATTCCACTCTTCAAATTGAAGTAGCAGACAATTTTTAGTTTCTGAATGTATTTTGGAAAGTATACTGGTTTTCTTTTCTTTTTTGTGTCACAACTGACCCTTGAACAACATGGGTTTGAACCAAAGGGTTCCACTTATGCATGAATATTTTTTGGAGATTTTTCAACAATTTGAAAAAACTTTCAGCAGAGCCACAAAACTTAGAGATATCAAAAAATGAAGAAAATGTTGAATATTTCATGAATTCATAAATATAGGTAGATCATAATCTTTTATCATTTACCACCATAAAATCTGCACCAATCTGTAAAGGGTTGAAATTTACTAAAACTTATGCACAAATTTACAAACCATATCCAACACCCTTTGCAGTGAAGAGAAATGAGAACAAAGGTAAAGATGAGATATTAAACCATAACTACAGAAAACTGTCCCACCTCTTGGTGGTATGCAATAAGCTCAAGTGTTGGCAGATACTCACTTAAAGTGCTCAAAGTGTTGTTCTTCACATTCCCACTAAATTGTATGTCACAGGAGAAAATGATTTCTCAGTCCTTGCTTATCTTTCACCAGATATAATACACATAACATACAACATGTGTGTTACCCAACTGCTTATGTTATCAGGAAGGCTTTGGGTCAGCAGTAGTCTCTTGGAAAAGTTTTTGGGGAGGAAAATGTTATATGCAGCTTTTTGACTGCACAGAAATTGGTGCCCCCAATCCTTGAGTTGTTCAAGGATCAATTGTAACATGTCCCCATAGAGGTGTGTGTAGAATGTCATGCTTAGCCACATCCAGTTAAAGATGTAAACGTTCTACCCATTTGCATTTTAGTTTAATTTGATTCTGAAAGTTAAAATTATTTGAAATCTCACCTCAATGTATATTGTTTTATTAGTGCAGGTGCAGAAGGTTTTGGACTTAGGCTTTTAGCTGCTTCCTCTTCATCTTTCTTCTATTTTTGATTTCTGTAGCTTGAAACTACATTGATTCCACTGTTATGCTGGGTTCCAATTTTAGGGTGAATCATGAGAACTCATAGAGGTCAGTGTAGAGAAAAACGGGTGCCCCTTGTACCATGTTAGTATTCTGATCCTTTAATGGATCATGACCAGCTCACGGCTCCTCAACTTTGACCGAAGCTGTAACCCTCCACCTCCTGCACTGCAGTATTAATTTTCTTCCGAGTAATGGAGCGGAAGGTTTATAAAAGGGAGATAAAGGAGACTAGGTTCTCTTTGTCTTCACTTAAGCTGCATTTTCCTGAATCTCTTTCACATCATTGTGACTTCCCAAAGCCCAGCTGTGAGGTTAAACGGAGATTCTATCAGACTGAAGGCATGAGTGGGGTCATATTTGCTCAAGCCTTAGGTTATTATGATTACTGCAGAGAAGGAAAATAGGAAAAGAGAGAGATATAGAAGCCACTAAAAAAATAGTGTCTCCCAGTCAGCTTTTTGCATTAACTGTATGGGACTCAAAGACATATAGATTACATTTCTTTGAACTACAAATACCCTTCCAGTGAAGAAAGCACCTGGTGAAGCACGGTTTTGCATTCTCTCTGAACCTGGAGCCTTTTCCCCTTAGTCCAGTGGGTTGTGCCAAACCTCAAATTCCACCAGGCCCTGCCATATTTAGACAGAAGTCACAGCAGGTGTCACAGATGGTGTCAGTCCAGTCACTGGTCCTTCTACTCAGGCTTGAGAACTGAGTGAGATTTTGTTGAAGGCACACTCTCCACTTTGAGAAATGTTCTCATTCCTGCCTTTGACAGAACTCTTATTTCACCAACGCTTCATCTCCTACAAAGCCCACAAGCTTTCATCTCTTCATGGAATTGGCTACTTATTTACCTGTCAGAAGGTAACAATTCATTTTGAGGAAAACCAGTGCTATTAGAGATTTGATTTTCAAATGTGCAAATTCAGGGTGTGCTCTTTTTGTACCATGGTGTCTTGATTTACCTTTGAATTCCAACATTAGGAGCTCAGCTAAAAAAACCACCACTATTTAATCTTGACCCTGAGACAAAAGTATAAAAAAATGGAGCCCAATTATTTCAAGTTTTCAGAAAAATATCTTTTTTCTAGATTTTTGTTGCAATAGTAAGTAGTAACCTACGCAAGTAGCCTAGTGGACATTTAACTGCAAAAAAAAATCATAAAGCTCTATGAAAAGTTCCTATATGCTATATTTTATGAGTCATATTGACATTTCTTTTTTTTTCTTTTCTGGAGATTTTCATTTGGAGATTCTGTGGGGAAATAAATTATCACTTACAGTTTTTGACCTGTATGTTCCAATACCATTAGCAGACTATAAGTTTCTGTGTCTTACATTGAGTTCACATTAAAAACCTCAAAACCTCCTTTATTGCTTGCTTGTAAATCCAGATTTGTCACACATGCCATGTACTTGTACTAAATAAAGTTTGTTTTCTTTAGGTCAGGTGTGTTTCAGTTGCATAAAAGTGTTAGTGATCTTAGTAAAAGAACAAAAACAAAGCTATTGTTTGATTTGTCACTTAGGTAAGATTTTCATATATGATTATAACCAGAATAGGGAAATGGTTAGTGAATCAAACTGTGTCATTCCTGGAGATTTGAAACAGTGGCTTGATGTAAACCATGTGTTTCAGAGCCGGGGGTAGTGTACTTTGTGCTGGTTACTGCAGAAAACCACAATGGAATGAGCCGTCCAGTTTACAGAGCTGACAGTCCACCTGGTAAGTCTTATCTAGAGTTTGGAGGCTGTGGTTTTGGTACTTAAATTGGGAGAGACCCCCCTCCTTACTTCTTCAAGTCAATATAAATTTAGAATTGCTAAAGGATTCCTGAAAGAGAACATTTTAGACTCATATAGCAAGCCAAAGGATAGAAAAATAGGAAAGACCTATTCCCCTTTTAACAGTAGTTGTAATGTGAATTGTAAGCATTTTGCCTGAGATTTGTTAGTACTCTCTAGATTAAATCTGTGCAGAAGACCCAAAATACATAGTATCTCTAAAGCCTTGAACACTTTTTAAAGAACATATACCTAGTCATTAAGGATGCACTGAAATATGGAAAGTCCAATCATCCTTGTTTCTAACTATACAGTTGCGTTTTCCTAATTTAGGAGGTGAATGGATCAAGATTGATGGTTTTCCCATTAAGGGTCCAGAACCATTTAATGAAACCGTCACAGGTACTACTTGCACATTTGGTTCATGTCTTCACTGAAGCAACATCTTGCAAGATGGATGTGCTTCTGTCACACACATGTGCTCACAAACCTTCATTTTGTTTCATCGCTAAACTAACACACATGCCACACAGTTCTGGTCAATTAGCATTTTGCCTGCTCCGTGTCATTGTCACTCATTTTGTGTTGTTCCTTTGTGTCCTCACTGGTAAAGTGTCTGTGTTTACATTTCGGGAGTCTGTCACCCTGTTGCAAGGCAAATATGGTGGTTGAGATGGTAGTACTGTCCTGACGAGGATTTTTCCAACTCTTCTACCTGTGAATGGCATAAATGAATGAGAACCATAAAATTGCATCTTGTATTGGCTAATATGTTGCATCAAATCTTGTTCTCTTTTCTGATAACTCTGGGATGTTTTGCGATATGTTAGATACCCTGCCTTCCATCTCTGCTCCATATTTGTATATATGTGTGTTTTATCATTTGGATGTTGATGTCTGGTCATATTGGTTTGTTTATTGAGAGAAGTATTGACATTTCTTATGTGTTGTTTCTTCATTATATTTAGCTGATGGTGAAAAAATAATGTGCAATAAATGCAGTTATTTTAGAATGTGTTTGGGCAGTATCCCACAGGCAATATGGTGAGGAGCTATGTTTTATTTCCATGTACCACGTGTATAAGTACATCAATCTGGTGTCATTGTTGAGAGGAAGGTGAGTATTTTGGGACTAATGGCCATGATATGCTCCTCAAATCAGTTTTCATGCTTTACACAGTTCTCAAATTCTCCTTTATATAAAAAAGTGGTAGAAGAATGAAGTAATCATCAAAAGAAACTGACTTTGGGGCAATGTGGTACGTTCTTGTTAAGACTTGTTGGTATTGAGATGACTATGGGGTGTATGGACTTGTCTTGTAGGTGACTGAAGATGAGGGAATGAAATTTGAAAGAGGGTAGTGAGAGCTAGACAGGGTTTTAGGAAGCATGTTATAGAGTGAGGGTTGAAGTAGGAGTGGATTGGGGAAAAGAGAGAGAGAGAGAGAGAGAGAGAGAGAAAGAGAGAGAAAGGAGGTCAAGGGTCAAATTTGGAAAACATTGACAGTACTCCGTAGTCATCTACAAGGGGTAATGTTTCAAGGACCCCAACAGATATCTGAAATTACAGATAATATTAAACTCCATATGTTCAACTTTTGACTATATATATACCTATCTTTGATGATTTCTAAATTACCAATTCAACATAATAAGAAATTAACACCAATAACTAATGATAAAATAGAAGTTACAACTGCACACTATAATAAAAGTTATGCCAATGTGACCTCTCCTGTCCTTTCTCAAAATAACTTACTATATGGTATTCACCCTTTTTCTTGTGATGATGTGAGATGAATTAAAGTGGATGATGTAGACATTGTGGTGCAGCATTAATCTACTACACAGGTGTTACTTGAACAAATGCATGTGGATACTGTGACAGTTGATCTGATGCACCAGGAACTATTAAGTGACTAACAAGAGTGTACTGTATATCTCAGGGCTCTGCTAGACAGAGGTGTGGTTCATATCCTGAGCGGGATGGAGGGAGATGGCCTGAGACTTCATCTTATATGCAGAAGAGTGTGAAATTTAAAACTTATATTTATGGAATTGCCCATTTAATATTTTGGGCCACAGTTGACTGTCAGTAATTGAAACCAGGAAAGCAAAGCTATGGATAAGCGGTGGTAGAGAGACTACTGAAGACCTAGGAAATATGAAAAATAGGAAAGGATACTTATTCAAAGGTGTTAACTCCTGAGTACCCACACATAATCAGACATATGGAAGTATTTTACCGACAAATGTGCATGCCTTGTGTTTGAGTCTTACATTTTGTATTATAAAGGATCATTTAGTTTTTATAATCTTCCTGATAAAGATTTCTTTATGAAATTGGTTTTGGAAGAAGTAATTTTCTTGCCTTTTCATTGGTAATTAGTTTGTCAGTTTACTAGAAATGCGTGCATAAGTGAGGGTATGTACATGCATGGTGCATACACATGTGCATGCGATCTTTCTGAGGCAAGCATGACAGAAATCCTGATGGCCGGGAATTGGAGACCATCATGCTCCAGCTCCTTGTTGGTTTATTATACCATGAAATTATTTAAACTCTTTCCACAGGAGTCTTGGCAGGCTTTGGTTACCAAAGAATTCTGCTATAATATTCTATGCTCCATTTGTTGTATATTGTGATAGAGAGACACTAGAAGAAATTGCTAGCTGAAACTATTTGCAGCATATTTTAAAGGATAGAATTTAAAAATCAAAGCCAAACAACTCATGAATATCTAGGCTTCCTAGACTTGGCTAAAGATGCTTCAGGAAAAAATCACATTTCATTGTTAATGACAATAATGATAATTTATAAGAAATCATCACTAAGTGATTGACATGTATTTATGTAGTATTTTGAAACTTGGAAACTATACTATGCTCTTGTTTTGAGAAAAGTTCAATATATGATAATTTCATCAAACTAAAGTTATTCAGAAATTCCACATGTTCATTCAGAGGAAGAGATTTGTCCTAAAAAAATGCAATATCAGCATCAGCACTTGGCATGAGACACAGAGGAGTTTGTTTGCGCATCTGTTGACATCTCTGTTCTTCTAGGGCATTCTTTGAAGCCAGGGGGGAATCAATGCATTTAGTTTGCTGGAAGCAAAGATTTCAGTTCAAATTCCAAATTTCCTTTTGCTGCATTAAACATATTCGGCTCAAATTTTCTTTACTTAAAAATAGAAATTCTATTACTTCATTCATCCCTTCAGTGCTTGTGGTTTTCCAGGTGCAGATCCTCTTGCCAGAAATGTGTAGGGAACGAGATAGACAAGGACTCATCTATTCCAAACTCATATTCTAGTGGGAAAGAGAACCAGTAAATGAAGATAATGCATATAATCTATTGGCCTGCTGGGGCAGTCGTAACGAAGTACCACACTCTGGGTTGGGTGTGGGGCTTAAATAACAGAAATTTGTTTCCAATGAATCTGGAATGTAGAAGTCCAAGACTTAGGTGTTGGCAGGGTTGGTTCCTCTAAGGCCTCTCTCCTTGGCTTCTAGATGGCTGCCTTCTTGCTGTCCTCCATGGCCTTTTCTCTGTGAGCGTGCATCTTTGATGTCTTTGTGTGTCCAATTTTTTTTTTACACGGACATCAGTTGGATTGGATTAGAGCCCATCTTAATGGCCTCATTTTAATTTAATTACTTCTTTAAAGATCTTAACCCCAGATATTGTCCCATTTGAGGTTACCTGAGGTTCAGACTTCAGTATATGAATTTTTGGAGGGAGAGGGGGACACAATTAAGCTGAAGACATAATTGCAAATTATTTGAAAAATATGCTGCACAGTGATATAGAACAAGCAGGTGGGGGAATTAGGGTTTTGAGAGGTGGGTGACAACCTGGTGATGCTCAGGTGAGACAATATAGGGATCTTAGTAAGAAATAATGAATGTGAGAAGGAAGAAAAACATGTTGGAGAATCCTCGAGGTGGGCAGGATTTAAGTGACACTCAGACTGGATACTCATCCAAATATAAGAACTCTCAGGACTCAGAAATGACAGACCAACCAAAAATTCAACTTTAGGATGGAAATTTTGACTTCCTCTTGTATAGCTCATCTCCTATCCCCAAGTCAGAAAGGTTTCCTTGTATTTAATGTAGAATACCTCTTGTTGTGTTCTAAACTTGTGTCTTCCTGTTTTGTCCTCTGGGAAGAGATGTCACAAATCTGTTCACTCATCAGAATGCTATTATCTAGCATTTCTCAAAACTTTTTTTTAATGAGTTATTTTGGCTTCTTTCTGTCTGAATCTAGGGTAACTGGGTCATGCAGAACCAAGCCCAAGGGTCATGACAAGGACGTGGCCCAGCTTTACCAGTGACTAGTCCATGGACTTGACAGGGCCAGATACTTTGCTTTTGTCAAAATTTTTATCCTGGAAAACATGTTAACCATCTTTGGTTAATTTCAGCTCTGATTATGCTCATGTCTATTTTTAGTACTGTTTTATAGTTTTGTAAAAATCTAGTCCTTTGTGCTCTTCTCAATTTGTGATGCTAAACTAAATTTCTGCTTCTTATGTTCTTTGTGTTACATTTTAGTTCATGAAGCTTGCTTATTCATTTTTGCATTGCTAAATAGGAGCTCTGACTCAAGTTCAGCATAGAAATCACAATTATTCCTTGGCCATTTCCAGTTAGTTTACCATACTGCTCACTTGTGGCCCAGCCACTCCTTTCCTTATTATGGACACCCACTGGCCTCTAGCTGCCCCAAAAGTTCAGTAGCCTATAGGTACTTGGTTTGCGGTATGTCTGTACATACCAGACATCCTGGACCATGTCAGCCTTGGAGATGATGACCTATTTGATATTCTCACTCCACTCATAGAGCTAGTGTTAGGGTTGGAGTCATTCTCATCACAATCCAGAATTGTGAATTCCCCTGCCTGATGACAGTCATCTCATTTCTTCCATCCCTTGCATCACGAACTCTCTTTCAGATTTTCTCAGGCTCTGGCTCTGCAGACCCTTTTCCTTTGCAGAGTCTGAGGCTGTCTCTGGCTTGTTTCATTTTGCCTTCTTTGCAGCTACACTCAGGCAGGGCAAGCCGCGTGACTCTGAACTGCCCCAGTAGCCTGCTGGCTGCCCCACCAGGACTTCCCAGCTGCCTTGTGTTCCCTCTTGGTTATTACTTTGAGAGAGATAAAAGGCTAAGTTGACTTGTGTCTTTATAATTGCCAGAGCTGGTTTTCTCATTTCAGCTGGGATCTCAAACTGCTTGGAAATTGTCCTATATGTTCTTGCAAAGTTGTCTTCTTTTCTTCCATAGTGGTTGCTACAAAGTTTTGCCACTCACCCCAGCTAAAGAATCCTGGCCTTGCCCTGGGTTCTTCCCTTTTGGAGCAGGTGCCTTGCTTCCTATGCCCCTGGAAAACAACAGATCAGCAGATGACATTCCCTATCTTCTTTTGCAACTTATAAACCTCTATCTTTCCTTCACTTCTCCTGAAGGAGGTCATATAAAGCCATTCTTTCTCTTAAAGACTGACTCTACACACAGAGAGTCTTTCAAAAGAGCAGTGACATTCTGGGGCAGGTGGTATGTCAGATTCATCTTTGGAACCTTCATCCATCAACCTCGCCAATGCTTGTCTTGAAAAGTTAAAACCTTCTGTTGAACAAATTATTTTACACAGAAACAACGAAAAACAGAGATGAAAAATTGAAGTTTGGCTTTTTCTTACTGTATTCTTTCATTTTCTGCTGTAGAAGTAGAATACCCATGTCTTGATAATGTATAAAGAGTTTGTTTTGGCTCATGGTTCCAGAGACTGGGAAGTCCAAGATTATGGTGATGGCAACTTCTTGGCCTCTGGTGAGGACCTCAAGGTGGAAAGGCAAGTGGTATGTGTGGAAGAGGCAAAATATGAGAGATGAACTTTATAACAATCCTGTGAGAGAACTGCCTTGTCTATTCACTAATGCATTCTTAAGTGCTCTACTCCCTTGACCAATGCTTCCTACAATGTCCCCTCCCCACTCTCAACACTGCCACAGTGAGGAACCCGCATTCTGACTCATGAACCTCTGGAGACACACTTGAACCATGCCATTCACCTAGCACTCCTTCCACAGGAAATAGTTATGGGCTAATAAAATACATGCATCCCAAACGTGTATTTCTTCTTTTTCTATCAGCATTTCATCAAAAGAAACACCAATTTTCAGGTATGTTTTCTTGCCAGTTCATTTATTTTTCCATTTGCCCCGAGAATTTTTGCCTGCTGTACTTTTAGCCACAGTGTTTACCCTGCAGCATTTACTGTTGGATTACAGTGTTAAACTTGCTGAAGTTTGCCGCAAAATTTCTTGCTTTTATTATTTTCACATCACTCTATTATAAAAATAGTCTTTGAAAACAAAGACATGATTTTATTTTAACATTCTGTTTTTAATAGTGGATTTCCATTTAAAGACTGTCTTAGTTTCTGCCTGCTGAGACATAATACCTGACACCCACTGTTTAAGGGAGGAAAGGTTTATTTTGGTTTATAGTTTGTAGAGGTTTTAGTCTATAGTCAGCTGGTTTCAAGACAGGACCGCATAGCAGAGGGGTATGGCAGGCAGAAAGCAGTCATCTATCAAAGGAAGAGGGAAAAATGTGTACTCTAGAAAAAGAAAAACTTGTATAAATAATAATACTAAATTTATTGAGATATCATGAGATTAATTCAAGTTATCTCTACAATTACAAGAAGTACTCCAAGTGGTGGCCATGAGCTTCCAGACATTTACTACTATGGTGAACTGCTGAAGTACGTATATGTTCTTTTCAAGGATTCACTCTATATATTTATGTCCAGGCAGCAGACACAGAGACCCACCTCTTCCCACCTGACTTTAACACTCAGTATCACACACGTCAGTGGACAAGTACCACATACCCATGATCCAGTACCACACACAAGTATAATCCAGTCAACTCCAAAAAGCCCCACCTATGAGCCCATGAGGCTTTAGGAAAACATCTAGATATAAGCCATAACAAGAATATAGTAACTCTGGATTGCTGAAAATTAAATGAATGCTGGCAGAGAGCTATACTTTGTTTTCTAAATGGAAAATGGGTTAAATTTTACTGATGTGGAAACTGAAAACTCTAAAACCAGTGGCTTGAGACAGCTCTTTCCCTAATCTGTTGACCTAAGGACATAAGCCACAAAATTATAATCTCCATAGTTCTGAGGTTTGAGAGTGCAAATGTGCAGGTCCAGAGCGATCATGCCCCTGATGAGGGCCAGAGCTTCTTAACAAGTATCCCTGCAGATTCAGATGTGAAGAAGTACTTTTTAGAAAGTTCTCAACCTATTTATGTTGTAGTTAGATTTGTTATTGAAAATGGTGTATTGGTAAATGGTAAAAAAATAAATTAACCAATGCCTGTTTTCCAAAACAAGGGTTTCATTGCCAGAAATCAACTGCATTGCTTAGTATTCCATTTCCAAATGAAGCAAATGAAGAAGGACTTCAGACTAAAACAATAGCCCAATCAAACAAAACAAACTCCTTGAATTGAGATTTAATTTTCCTTAAAATACTTAACACATCTTCCTCTTATCTTACACACTAGTAGTCTATGGGGCTGTCTCTGTGTTATACTGAGGGTCTCAGAAATGTCAGATGTCTGTCTGTCAGCTGGTAAGGAGACCAGGAAAGACTTATTGCTTCCTTTGTTTTTTGTGGCCCTTATGAGTTGTCAGGAAGTGTGGCTGGAAACTGACACACCACCTGATAGATCCAGAGGAACAGCTGCTGCTAATTTCCACATCACGAATGCAGGGAACCTTCACAGCTGGTCACCTGGAGAGTTGCCATTCCCTCTAGTTTGTGCTGGGGTTGGATCTAGCCAAAGATGGGGAACCAGTAGGCTGGGTTCAGGGAAGGATAAACCCTGAGCTCCTGTTGCAGGTGGCACAGCAATATCTAAGTCAGAATTACAAGGACATCAGCCACTAGCATTGTTCCCAAGGCTTATAGATAAACTACTGCTGTAGATAGGTCACAGAGATTCTAGCCCTATGAATACAGTGGCAGAGCAGGGGAGAGTTCTTTGCTGTCATTAATGTAGCAATGACCACCATCTTTGGGTGACTTGGCATCCTGCAGCCCAGCACAGCCTCAGTCCTATATGGTGAAACTGATAGCATAGATACTTTTTTGCTGGTATTCATAGGTTCTTGATATTGACAGAATCACTGATATTCATTGACTGTGTTAGGGTCAATAACAAAGATAGCTGATGACTGACAAGATAACATCCTGAGCTGCCATCATAAAACAGTGATTCTCGGAGCTTTTCAAACCAGGGCCTTAGTATTTGGAAAGACAGGGTGCTATCAGGAGTCCATGAAGGCATAAGGGAAACTGGTCACCTGTGACAGTAAGTGTCCTCTCAGTGTTCAGGTACTGAAAATGCTATTTTTAACTCGAAACAAATGCCACTTATTATGGAGTAGTCTACAAAATTCAAACACAGTTGTAAGATAAATACAGATTGAGAATAAACTGACGTGTTCTAAGCTTTGGAGAAATCAATTTCATCTTCTTTTCAGCTAGATAACGTGAGTGAAAAGTTTGAGGAAACTGTTAAGTGCACAGTGATGTGACCATTCATCAGTGAAACAGTCAGATAAAGCATATGGGTTGAAGCTGAGTGTCTGCAGGATGGCTGGAAGTGTTTGCTTTGCTTCTGAGACAGGCACCCTGGATTTCAAATATCATGTTTTGGGAAACAAATGTGGCATCTTTCTGCAGCATGTGGGGTTAGCCTCTGGTTATACCATTGCATTTTATGCCCATGCTGAGTAGAACTTCCCATGAATTCCTTACTTGAGGATACCCTGGGCACAACTGCATGATGCTAGGAAGGAGAAAGCAGGCTCTCTGATGTATTCCACAGTTTTAATGGTCTGCAGAAGCCTTAACCTGTAAGCCATTGTGCTGGTTGCTTTGTTTTTAAATTTAGTTTTCCATTCTTTATAAAGACTTCTTGGACTTACACAATCTGCAACATTAGCTGTTGGTATTAATTAGCTTGGGGGAGCTCAAGGTCTCCAACTTTTTTTTTCTTTTACATCCTATTAAACTTCTAAAATCTCTCTTCTGGCTCTGAAACTGCAGCAAAGCCTTGCAGACCCCCAGCACTGGCCAACGGTGCTGTTCTATTGTCTTTGAGGATGGTGTGATGTGTACATATAACCCTATTGCTCTTGTATGGGTTCTGACAACTTCCAAGGACAGGCAGATAGCTGAGTTATTGGTTTTGGCAGGTACTTTTTCTTCATCTGATGGTTGTTCCTCAGAGCATCAGGTTACCTGTAAATTTATGAGTAATGGTTCAATGAGTAGATCCTTATGAAATGGGTGGCACTGATTCCCAATGAGCAACCAGATCCTTGGAAGTCTGACTGACACTTCTGGTGAGTAGTTGTGTTTAAACATTGTGGGTGGGGATTCCTGGTGCAGCACACCAGGTCCTTCATGAGATGCCAAGTATCTTTTTCTAGCATTGGCACGATGCTCATGTCACAGTGTGGCTACTGGTGACACCAACACTGCAACCACCAGCAACGTTAAAACAAGTGCTTCAGTGGAGAGAGCTAACACTACAGGTCTGACAGCTGATTTCATTCTAGCCTGTGGCCTGTTGATGCTTGACTGTGAAATGTTGCCTTCACCTTCTTGAGTCTTACTCTCTTTGGGGCCAGTGGTGGTCATTGAGGTCAGGCACAGTAGTGCACACCTGTAATTCCAGGGAAGGGCAAATTCTGAGCTTCTATTTGGAAGTTGAGACAGGAGGATAGCCATGAGTTTAAGGTCATCCTGGGCTACATAGTGAGTTCAAGGCCAGGTTGATACAATGTGAGACCTGTCTCAAAAAACAAAAACAAAAGACCATACCAAAGCAAAACAAGCAATCAAACATCAAACACACACACACACACACACACGAACAAACAAAAAGCACAAAACAAAAATCAAAAACACATGTGATCATTGGGTTACTGGAATAATATTCAGGTGCCTACCCCTAGTGGGTGACACTCAACAGATTTATTCAAAAATAAAAAACTTTTTCTTATTTTTGTTAAAAAGTTGGGCTTATTTAAATATAACAAAATTTGTTTAGTAGATAGAAGTATTGAGGTCATCTGTTGGGAAAATGTGGCACTGAAGAGACTACTAAGAGTAACTGAAGTCATGAGTTGCATAACTACGGGCTGCATGTGAGGAGCTGTGACAGTGGTCCCATAAGATTACACTGCCTTGCGATGTCATAGCCATCCTTGTTGGTATAAGTATACACTATGACATTTGCTGATTAAATTCTCTCATAATACGTTTCTCAGAATGTGCTAAGCGACATGTTACTATCTTACAAATATTGGGTGTGTTGAGGAAGGTTTTGATGAATCTATTCAGAGATGGTTCTGGAGGATAATGCATCAGAATTTGCCAGGAAGAAGGAGCTCATGGCAGATACAGGTTGGTGAGTGTTTGCTGTAACTATCCTTACACTGAAGATATCGGTCAAAGCTGGGCCTGGGCCTCAGTCAGGGAATTGACACTCAGAGTACGGTCAGCTAAGTAGCTGTCCTATGTCCATTCTGGCTATGGACAGTTGACCTTTCTTGCTCTCTAAAGCATAAGCCTTCCCCTTCTCTATCCCCACTTTCTTCTTTCTCTCATGCTTGCTCTTCTCTTCCTTCTCTTGCTTATTCACCAGAGTTGCATAGAAGGCCCAGAATCTCAGCTGGTCCTGACAGAGGTGGGAGACAAGGGTGTGTTTCCACAAGTTTCAGGTGAACCTGAGGCTCACTAATCTTTGAGTACCTTGGTCCTAGTGTAAGTGGCTGGACTTCTTCATGTCCTACAGCTTAGTATTCACAGTTTTGTTGAAAGCTGACATTAGGGATGGTAGGGCAGCTACCTAGGCAGAGGGTGAGCATCAAAGGCTAGTGAGCATGCAGGCCTGCTCTTTTATGGCATAGCAACAGGAATAGGGCCATTTCTGTGAAGCTTTGCAGTCAGCATGGTGGACTGTCAAGTTGGTTGGTGGGGCAATCCATAGATTCTTAATTGTTGTAGACCTATACCTTACAGTCTCCAAATAATGTAAATGTCTTGCCAGCCATGCCTGGTTCAAGAGAAAGAGGCCAGCGGAGAGAGCAGTCAGGCATTCTTTTATGCCAATGACGAGCAGGGACTCAGAGTAATTGATCTAGATGTTGATGAAGATGATGAGTAATGCTTTTAATTTGTGATGTCAAAAAAAGTGGAATGTAGACAACTTCAAGATTTTCAATGTATGTGTTTCACAGTAAGTTCTTTTTTGCTCTTACCATGTTTTTAGTGACCCTGTGAGCAAAACCTTGAGGTAAATTCTGTGACACACTCATGATTCAAATGGGGCTACCCATGAAGCAAATGAAAGTGGGTTTCCATTTTTGTCACAACCAGTGTGCCAGTCAGCTTTCTGCCACTGTAACAAATGCTGAAGATAATCAGTGTATAAAAAGAGGAAAATTTATTTTGGTTCATAGCCCATGATTGGGAGGATAAATGCTTTGGGCAAAGAAGTACATCATGGCTGGAGTGCATGGCAGAGCAAAGTTATTCACTTTATGCCCAGGAGGCCAAAGAGAGTAAAAGGAAGTGACCAGAATCCCATAACCACTTTCACAGATGTGCTCCCAGTGACGGAAAGGCCTCTTGTGAGGCCCTGCCTCTTAAAGGTACCACTACCTCCCATGGACCTATGGGGAATACTTCAGATTCAGCATATACCCACCACAAACACAGCTAATGTGCTTAATATATGCTAAATATGATACCAAGTGCTTTGTATGAATAATATTACAGGACTATATATGCTATGTATAGTTTTACCAAGGAAGAGACAGAGGCTCAAGAAGAATTGTAAAAGTCACCAGTAAGTAGATTTGATGCAGAATGAATTAAGAGCCTATATAAATCTAATTTAGAAACTGCCCTATTTAGCCAGCATTTAATTGCAAATGTCCAAAGTTTAGTGTTGAATGTCAGATATTTTTCTTGTTGAACATACTTTGTTTCTGTACAAATTTGAAATATTTGCCAATTTTTGAAGTGTTATGAATCAGGAGAAATATCCTGATGTCTGCTACAGTCAGGTGGTCATTGTTTCATCCAGCTTCCCTGTGAAGTGGGTGGTGTATAATAATTGCAGCAGGTATTCTGTTATTGGCAGGCTCTGAGTATAGCATACATGGTTGTGTTGCATGAAGAGCGATTGAGGGAATGTGTCCTGCCACGTTTGAAGCACATTCAGTGCTGGTGGATGTGAGCTTGATTATGCTTGGCAGTGTGACTTCATGTTTTCAGGATAAAAGATCTACAGAAATGTATTAGAAAATTTCAGAAGGCTTTTAGTGACGTGATCACGTACAGCTTAGAGAAAACTCTTAAATAATTTAATTGCAAATGAATTTGAAACATATGTAGAAATTTCTTAATGTGCACATCAGCTTAACAGAGGATTACCAGATGATATATAAAAGATGTTTGACTGTATGTATAACCCAGAATATTAAAGAAAAGAAAATTTCAAAATGCTTGGAAAAAATATGGTTGGCTTTTTTCTAAATCCAAAGATTAGAGAGATGAATGTGTTTAGTAGATTCTTTCTTCATTCTGTGTGTGTCACCCAAACTGAGCTCTGTGTAGTCACAGGAAGAGCTTCTGCTCTTGTCCATTTTTTCTGCCTGCTGATGATACTGTATGGTTCATCATAGATAATGCCTGCTGGGCAGGCAAAGTGCTTCTACTCCTGCAGGGAGCCTGCTCAGCCTTAAACCTCTCTTTCCCCTTCACGAGCAGTAGGGCTTGGCAGTGGGGAGTGAGAGGTGTCTGGGTGAGGGGTGAGTTTAAATGGAAAAGGCATCATTAAGAGGGGACACACCTGAAATCAGAGTGGTGGCATTCAGGTCACTGCTTGGAAGTAAACACGTGTGTGACCTTGGTTGGACTGCTTCACTTCATAGACTGTTTTCTCATTGGAACAGGATCTCTCCCACTTTCTTCAGGGATTTTGCAAGGACTAGGATGAAAAATGTGAGATCTTATTGCAAGTTGTGGAGTTTTATACAAATCAAGCCATGTAATGGGTTGTAAGGGATGGCTTAGCTCTGTTGCCCTCAGTTGGTTTGCAGGCCTGGCCTTCTTCTGGCCCCCAACATGGAGTGATTAGACACAGGCTGGTGCCTAGAGTCGGGGAGCTGTATAGTTTGATAGGGCACCAGCTGTCCCTACCACTGGGCTGTGTGGCTGATATGTGGTGAATCTGGCATGCTTTTGGGACAGAGCACATCTGGCTGGGCAACTCACGTAGCACACTGGTGGAATTTATTCCTTTCTCCTCTAGGATTCTGTTACTTTTAGGAAATTCTGAAGTATTTTACTTGTTATTATTTTTTTCAGGATTTATTGTGGAGGATCACTGAGTTAGAATCTGTTTGCCCTGAGCAGAGACCTGTGGCAATTATCTCCTGAACCCAGGATTACTGCATCTACTCTAAGAAACTGACAGGAGATAATATAGGCTGGAGCAGAACTGCCAGCAGAGAAAACCAACTTTGTGCAACAATCCGTTTTCTAGCTCAGTCACATAAGACTTATGTATGCTTCATTTTGCTGGACTGTTGCTTGCTATTTGATTAAGAACAAAAACTTTACAACAATTATTATCTTACATATTATAGAAAATATTTGTTGAAGCTTATAGGTTATTCTCTTAGTCTTTAGAGAAGGGCTGTTCTATGACTAATCAGACAACCCTAGATAATCCATCAAAGGTTACTCCTTTGGTTAGATTAATGATGTTGAAACCAGGTGTCTGGTATTTCAGAATAGCCATCTATAAAGGCTATTTATGTGTTATTGAGGCTCATGCTAACTTATGACACTAGTTTTCATTCTTATGTTTAGCTGGAAGTTTTCCACTTTAATAAATTAGTCAGATTTGATAATGAGGCTAATCAAAGGAGGAAGGCTTGGGAAGCAACTGGCATACACAATTAGAGGTGCATGTTACCTTACCAGCATCCTCAAATGAAGGTTGAAACATGGTTCACTACTGGAAATGGGCAACATTGTAGTCACATCATCTGCAGCACTTGTTTGCAAACATTTCAACTCTTACTTGATGTAAAAATAAAACTTAAAAACTAACTAGTGCCCACTAGACAACATTGCTTTGAAGAAGTTAACAATGAGAGTATTTCTTGAGATTAGCAAGTTTAGCAAGAAGATTTTGCAAAACTGATTAATGTAACATGAATAAAACGATGCATACTCAGAATGTAGCAATGGTGTCATTACGGGGTTTTTCTGGAAGGGCAGGACTTACAACTTGGAAGCAAAGTTTAGACCTCAAAACAATGTTAGTATTAACCTCTTAATGGTTCATTTTAAAGGCAAGGAAAACGTCTCCTTTCAACATTACAGTGAATAACTGGAGGACAGTTATAAATAGCATATAATGGGTCTCTGGTGTATTTTTACATTGGCCTTTGGCTCTCACCAGAGAATAT
>RJWM01036470.1:0-18136 GCA_004363535.1 Dasyprocta punctata
CCGGGCCTCCTGTGGGGTGCTATGGAAGAGAAGGGAGCCGGGAGGGGAGCCCTCGGCCAGGGTGAGGCCGGGAGGAAGGGCACCCCTGGAGGATGAGGCGGGTGGACATTCGCCACAGTACCCCGCAGTGCCAGTGAGGGTTCAGGAAGACAAACTTGAGTGGCTGGCAGGAAAATGGATGCACCTTGAGGCCACAGCGTTAAGTGACATAAATCGGACGGACCAGTTTGAATATTGTGTGGCTTCTCTTGTATGAGAAAACCCAAAATATAAATAAAAAGGTAAACTAGAAGACCATAGAAAGTAGGGAGACAGATGTTCAAATGGGAAGGGGATGGAGAGCTGGAGAGAGGGGGAAGGGAGGAGAGGGGCGGGGGATGAGAAAGGTCTGAGCCCAGCTCCCCGCGAAGAACGTGGTCATTGTGCGCTGCAGATGTGCAGTAATACAAAGTGAAAACTGGAAAGCAAGCCGAGGGAAAGAAGCAGACCTCAGTGGATAACACAAGCATAGGGGTGTATTAGGTCTCAGGCCCACAGCAACACCCAGGGCCTCTATTTGCAGAACAAGATGTATCACTGGCTGTCTTGGTTACTTTTCACTCCTTGCTGGGACAAAACACCCAACACCCAAGACGAAGGAAGGAAAGGTTTATTTAGCTCACTGTTTGTGGAGGTTTCAGTCCATAATCAGTTGGTTCCAAGGCAGGGTGGCATGGCACTGGTACAACACTCTAGGGCAGCAGCCAGAGCAAAAAGGGGGAAAACAAGACTCTTCTCCTCCCTTATATTGTAGTAGGCTCCAACCCGGCAATCCCAGGGCCAGACAACAAACTGATTACAAACGCTAGACTCAGCTGCGTCCACGCCATGCTTACGTGAGACTTGAGGGTGCCATAAGAATGTAACTGTAACACTGGCCTAGGGCCCCAGTGTTATCAGGAAAATGAGCATTGTTTAGAGATTGTCTTGGTTACCTTTCACTCCTTGCTGAGACAAAACATCTGACACCCAGAATTAAGGAAGGAAAGGTTTATTTATCTTACAGTTTCTGGAGGTTTCAGTCCATAATCAGTGGGCTCCAAAGCAGGGTGGCATGGCACTCGGGTAACACTCCAAGGCAGCAGGCAAGCAAAAGCAGCCAGAGTAAAAGGGGCAAGAGCAAGCCTCCTTTTCTCCCTTATATTGTACACAGGGCACCCTCTCCCCCAGGTTGGGTGTAGCATTCACAAATCTCCTTGCCTTCCTTTGCACAGGATGAGGATATTTACAAAGTAAGAACCCTGGCTCCCTGCTGAGTCTCTCACTTATATTTCTGACCTTCTCAAATTGACACGATGAACAGGTAACTGCTTGTGCTCTACACCCCAGCATGCAGAGCTGCTGAGTAACTTAATTAAGCTTCTAGACTTCTCAAGTTGACACAGTGTATAAACCATAACAGAGATCCTCCTGCCCTGGGCTGGGTCCCCTTTCAATGCCCAACTCGTCTTTTCTAAGTGTCTTTCTCACATGATTAGGCTTCTGGAACACTGACCACCTGAAAAGGACAGGAAGACAGTTTGCAATTATAAAGTCACTTTGAAGAAAAGTGCTGATAAGCATCGTAATCACCGGGGTTCCCAGACCCCAGGGGTAACTCTTGTGTCCAGGGAAAGATACCTGTGCTCCTGCCGGACGCCTTGGTGCCCTTGTCCACCTACTCCTCTGGAAGCCGGGATCTCTCTGTGTCCACTTGACGATAAATTCTGTCCAGAAGTCGTGTGGCTGACTGTGTGCTTGACTGAACTCTTTCATCAAAGGTACAGAAGGACCAAGGCTGTTCCCGTGGGCTCGGCATCAGGCCCCAGCTGCCCTCTGGCCCTCAGCTCTGAGTGAACCAGACAGCAAAACAGCGGCTGCTTTTCCCTAGGGGGACTTACGCTTTTAGACTCCTGGGAGGCACTCACGCTCTGAGACAGACCAGGAGACGGAACAGAGGCTCAGGCAGGTCCCCAGGGGAGCTCAGTGCCCCACACATGCCAGAGGGATGAGGCGCGGGTGGAACCGTCTCCGGAGCCACCTGGAGGCTGCGATCCAGTAAAGCTGGGGAAAAGCGTGGAGCCCACCTTTGGAAAAGTGTCCCAGGTCCCGTGAGCACAGACCTTTAGCCGCTGGGCAATGGGAAGTTGAAGAGTTTGCCCAGGGAGCACAACCAGCAGCTGGCAGAGGTGAGGTCAAACCAGGGTTCCCCAGGCCCCCAAGTCCACGCAGACAGCTGCGCCTACTGGAACAGCATTCGCCAAGCCCTTCTTGTGCTGCTGCCGCGTCCACCACCACCAGAAATGAGCAGCATTTGCTGGCACTGCAGGCCTTCTGGTTTTGGGGGGTGCTGGGATGGCATGGGATGAGGACTGGGGATATCATTCCCTTAGTCTACCCATCACTGATAAACGTGAACACCCAGAAGACTTTATTATTTCTACACTGATGTCAGTGTGAAGGGATTTTTATATAATCTCCAGTTTAAAGCCTGCTAATCTATCGAAAGAGGCTAGAGAAAAATATTCACTGAAAAATTAGACTCAAGACAAATTTATCCCTTTGCTTAGCAAATGTCATCCTGTTAACAGCCCATAACGAAAAAAAAATGAGGAAAAAAATGTATCAGATTTCCAGCAATTTGAAGTGTGGACGCAGCTGTGTCTGGACACAGAAGGCTTTGGCTTAGATCTCCGCATTTCTACTTCCTACCTGTCTGACCGTGGGCATGTAGCCCCCACACTGAAGGACCGAGCCGAGGGCTGGTGGGCTGGGTACCAGGCAGGCCCCATCTCAGATCTCACATCTCACATCTCGGTTGGGGCCTGTGCCTTCCTGTGCCCCACCCTGACCCCACTCATCTGTCCCCATCGGCTCTCAGACATTGGCCACAAGAGCCCTCACGAATGAGCGTGACAGCTACCATCTCTTTGCTCGGGAAGTATGTGCCCGTGTGCTAGTGTAAAACTTGAATTAACTCATCTATTCTTTATTCTCACCCCTTGAGATAACAATTATTATTTTCCTCTCCGTTGCTCAGGAGAGGAAACAGAAGCACAGAGCTGTTGAGAAACATCCTCAAGATCACACTGAGAGGAAGGGACAAAGCCTGAATTTAAAAAATGGTTTCCCGGCTGCCAGACCCAGTCCCGAGGGCTGCGCCAAGCTGCTGATGTTGTAAAATCCCCTGGCTTTTATACCAAGGGAAGGAGCTCGCCACTCTCCTCACCCAAGACAGCAGCAACACTTTCCTCCCTGCTTCTGGGTCCCAAGCTCCCTTCTACTTATTTGCGGGGAGTGCGTGGATATTCCAGCCTTTGAAATTTGGTGTTTATGTGGGGCTATTTAGAGGAGCCTTGGAAAGTGCTGGTTACAGGCAAACATGGGACCTAAGGGTGTCAGGAGCCAGCCTTGAGCAGAAGCTCACTCTGAGTTAGGGGTAAACCCCATGGCTTCCCTGCCAGGGGTTCAGCAGGGCCCCCCTGAGTACCCAGGAGTGGTTTGCAGTCTTTGGCTGGGCTGTCATCAGCAGCCTTGGCTTCCATGTTGCCTGAAACTCCCCCTACAGCGTGACAGCTCTTCCCACATTGACTGCTCTTCCTCTCCACATCCGCGCTTGCCCTCCACAGCTGCCTTGGGTCTCCTGTCTCTAACCCTGCCCATGATCAGTCCCGGGCTGCCTGGCCCACACCCTCCAGGGCACCGTTCCTTCCTTTGGGGATGAAGTATTTGGGGCCGAGGCAGTGGGCAGAGAAGTCTCATTCCTGTCTCTTTCCAGTTTGTTGTTGACTTTAAAAGCTCTGCAGTCTTTGAGCCTTCCCTTTTGATTCTTGCTACAGACTCAGTTGTGTTAAATTTATGTCTCGCTGTCCACCTCCCCAAAACGTGTGCTGGAAGCATAATCCTCAACCGGTGTGTTAAGGAGGGGCCCAGAAGAGTCACCAGCCATGCAGCAGCCTCCCCAGCAGATGAATGCCGGCTAGGAGCGGGTGCAAGCCTGGGGGTCTGACCTCTGTTATTTCTCCCTGTGCCTCTCCTCCACACAAAGTGGCTCAGCCTTGGACTTTCAAGTCCCCGGAACTTTTTAAAAGAAATCTGTGTTCTTTATAAATGACCCAATTTGTGATGGATTCTTACAGCAACATAAAATAGACTAAGATAAAGGCCTGACCCCTGGTGCGATGGTATTTGGGGTCTTGAAGGGTTAGGTGGGGCCTTGGGGGCAGCACCCCCACTGTGCTTCCTCCGTCCACCCGGCCCTGTGTTAGTGTCTCCTGGGGTAACCTGCCGCTGGCCCCAGTGGCTCCTGGTGAGACTTCTTGCTGGTTTTCTATTGGCCCACTAGTTCTCCAGGCAGCTCTTAACCCTGGCTCCTCTCGCATGCCTCCAGAGCTAAGAACCCCCACTACCCCCATCACGTTAGGAAGCCCCAGTGCCCAGCTAGCAGGAGATGTGCATGTAGTCATACCTGACTGTGCCCCCTGGGCTTCACTGTCCACGCCAGGACTTGGCCCACACACGGCTAAGACCTTGCCCATCCTAGAGGTCACCCTCTCCTGGCATCTTAAAGTAGGAGAGCTGATCTGAGTGTCACTTCCTTTGGGGAGAGGAGAATAAACAGAAAAACAGCCCCAACATGGGCAGCAAAGGCAGAAGGGGAAGGGAGGTAACCGATACTTATGAAGCCTCTGCTAGACACCAATTGCCGTACCCAGAACCACAAGGAACCACCAAAAAGGCCTGTGTGGATGGGTTGGGAGAAGCCAAGCAGTGCCCCCCACCCTGGGGCCCCTAGTGAGAAAGCACCGGAGGAGCACAGGGCGAAGCTCTTGAATCACCCCAACTCACTCTGCTTCCAGGAAAGAGAGGGCGAAGGGTGAAGAATCCCCCAGGTGGCTCAGAAGCTTCGGGGAGCTGTCCTCAGCCACCTCGATATCTGGTGACCCTGGGATCCCTGTCACTGAGTTGATGTGGTCCTTCCTAGCTGCAGAGCTGTAGGGAGAATATTGATGGCCGCACCCTGGGCCATGGCCTAGTTCCTCATTCACTGGACTGGAACTCAGCCTGGTGTTGGGTTTGTAAGCTTCTCGGGTACCCCTAACGTGACCCCAAGTGTGAGCACTCTGCTTTTAGGATCCACACTCTCTACATCTGTCAAGGGGGCTAATGACTGAACTTCTCAGACCTTTGTTTCTTCTTTTGTAAAACTGGACTTTCCAATAGCTCCCACGTTACAGGGAACTGAGGGACAGCTGGGACAATGCATGGGGAAGCATCTCAGAAGTGATTATTTGATAAGGGCATTGAGATTCAGAGAAGGTGAAGGACTTGCCTACTGGCCCACGGTTAGCAACCAGTGAAGCCAGAATTTAGACCCAGGACAGACAGCTTGCAGACTTTTCCATTCACCACACAGAAACCCAGATCCTGAGGCTCCAGGAAAACCCGAATCAATCCCCACTTATAGACAAGGGGAGACAGATCCTGAGAGGGAGGGGCTGGGCCTTCAGTAAAGATGTATAAATGAGAGTAAGCCTGGGAGAGAATTCAGAGATGAATAAGCAGAGTGAACCTGAGAGAAGGGAATGGGTAGGCAAAGGTGAACCAAAAACGTCTGTCCTGTCCAGAGGGCCCTGTGGGGTAGGACGCGGTGAGCAGGGATTAGGAATCCTCCAGCCAAACCTGGCACTGGCCCAGCTGGCTGCCTACCGCTGCCCTGAAGGCACAGTGGCCACTTGTCGAGTCACCAGTAATCACAGTAGAGTTCAATCGGGGTCTCGCACTTTCCAGTAGACAAGTAGCCTCCACCAGGCAGATTAGGCCACGGCCACTTCCTAAGGTACCCACACCCCACACACTCACACACAGCCTGGCCATCCCCCCATGCATGGCGGTGCACCTGTACCCCAGAACTTGCGTCCTTCTCCCCCAGGCTCCCGGTGTATTCTGGGGCGAGCTCTGTGCAGGGCTGCCCAGCAGGCAGGCTGGCATTACCTAATTGCTGGCTGGCTTCTTTTGTCACTTCATTTTTTCAAGCTGCCTGGCTCTGAAAGTCTCCATCTCAGACTGACAAATGAGACTCCAGCCTTGTTCTGCCCAAGCTCTGCCGAAGGGAGAGATCACAGGCTGTCACCTCAATGAAGCAGCAGCCAGGATTTCCGCACAAAGCGCTGAGGGCAGTGGATGTCTTTAACAGACAACAAAGCCCGGGACGGTGCCCTACTTATGGCTGTGACTTTTCTTACCGGGCTCTGCTTTCCGCTGAGAGGTGCCTGGGGTCAGCCTGCTGCACACTGAGACTTGATCACCAGCCAGCCTCCTGGGAGGATGAGCTCTTGTTAGAGCCAGCTCCTGGCACCCAAAAAGCCTGTCCTGCCTTGGCCAGACAGATGTTTCTGGGTTCAGCAAGAAGAACCCCATCAGAGGAGTATATTCCACGGCAAGAGCTCACACAGGCCTTGGTGCCTGAGGGTTGGCACTGACTCCCAGGTGCAAAAGGGAAATGTAGCCTGTGGCTCTGCTGCGAGAGGCCAGGGGCCAGCAGCCTCAACCCACCCATGTCTGGGCTGGTGGGCTGGAGGGACAGAGCAGCCCTGGCCTCCTCACTGGCTTGGGAGCACCCGCGGGCAGGAGGCGAGCTGCATCAGACTTGGCCTCTCTCGGCACAGAATGTGGGGGCGTTTACTGGGCCAAGCGCTGTACCAGGCCCTTTCAGTGTGCTTCCCTGCTCCAACCTCACCTTGGCCCCAGGAACCGTTCTTCCCATTTTCCAAGTGGGAAAGTGACATGGAAGGACTAGGTTCACAAAACTCATGACTGGGGCAATCGGAATTTGAATTCAGGCATTTGGGCTCCAGAATTCAGGTTCTTAACCAATATATGATACAGACTAAATAAATAACGGCTGCACGTGCGAAAGGTGAATGAATGAATGAAACAATCACGAAGTCCGTGACATGAAAGCCTCCTGTTCCTTCGTTAACATTTTCGTAGAAACCGTGGAGGTGCTATTGAAATTCATTCTTTGGGTTTTTAAGGACTTGTCACATTGCAAAGCTGCCCCTAAGAAATAGAGTGACAGCAGTGATTGGGCACATACAACGGCCATGGCATGGGGACCAGAGTCTAGGCAAGGCCCCAGCTGTGGAGGGAGCTCTGGCCAGTATTGGAGGAGGGAGGAGAAAGAGGCAGGAGGGTTTCTGTAGAGGACATGGGCAGCCAGGGGCAGGGGCAAGGCCCTGCTCTAAGTGTCCATGTGTCCTCTGGCTGTGGGTCCTGCCTGGAGATCCTTACCTGTCAGGAAGATGCTGATACCTGCCTGAGCTCAGCCTGCCCTGCGCCTCCACCTCCAGACGGCCCTGCCCTGCTTCCTTGTCCCCCCCTGCACTCAGCAGGTGACTGCGAGTCCTACTTGAGTTCCTAAAGCCTGGTACAGCCCCACATCCACAGCATGTCGGCCTCCGCCACCTGCTACAGCCCTCAATGCAGTGGGGTTGGGTTGAGAGGCCTCAGAGGAGGTGTTTGCCTGGGAGGGACAGAGCCCTCACGGACAGGTCGATGTCACTGAAGCAGTGACCGCTGATCACCCCATCCCTCCCTGTCCTGTTAGTTACATGGCGGGGACTCACTGACCTGAGCGGAGCACTTTCTCTGGAGCTTCGGACCCTCCAGCCCCCGCCCACTTGCACGGGTCTCCTTTGCTACTTCTTTTGCTGGTAATCATTTCTCTGGCCCCCTTCTACCATCGGGTTTCTTAGGGTCCTTTCCCAGGGCCTTCTTCCCTTCTCTAGATCTAATTTCCCTCCTGGGTTCTTTTTCCCATTTATGTAGCTTTAAATGCCTTTTAGCTATTAAAAATTTACATTTATATCCAGAGCCCAGACCTCTCCATTGAGGTCTAGACTTGCAAGTGCCACTTTTAGCTTATCAGCTCTCCCTGGACGGCCCTCACGCCATCCTGCAACATGGCCAATACTCAGCCTACCCGCTCTTAGAAACTGCCACCGACTTCCCAAACCAGGACCCATGGCCCTTGCAGGACACCTCCTCCTTCTCACTTTGTATATTCCAGGAACCTCCCACCCCTCTGATTTGACCTCTGAAATACTCCACCTCATGCCCTTCTCTCCAGCACTGCCTGGGTCCTGGTGACCAAGCCTACAGATGCTTCTCAGTGGCTCTTGTTACCTGTCCTCTTACCTCCTCCAACCCATTCTCCACCCAGCAGAGCAGGGTCATGTTTCTAGAATGCAAATCTTACCATGTTGTCTTTCTCATCAAAATTCTCCCTTAGCTCTCCATTCACCCTGGCAGTGGCTTTCAAACTGTTTTTTGTTTTTTGTTTTTTGGTTCTTTTTTTTTTTTTTTTAAACAAGAACACCTCCAGAATGTAGTACATTAAAGTTGAACCCTTAACCGTTGGAGTTGGAGAGGAATGGCTAAAGACCCTCTCAGACACTCAGCCTCCTCACCTTCCTTATCTATCACACACACACACACACACACACACACACACAAGCGTACATCAATTTTGTTCACCCTCTAGATCCTTTCTAGTCTGCCCTACCCGAATACACACAGACTTTACCCCAACTCCGGTGATGTCCAGCATTTGTTGGTTACATCCAAATGTCATTCAGCTCACTACTTTGCCTGATCTATTTCAGGATCCAGTTTTGGAAGATAAAAGATGAGTCGTCATTTCTGTCACTGCCTGCAATCCAGGGCCACATGACCTTTAACTTGGGACAGTAGGGCTGGCACCGGCAGCCTCTGTGGGCCTTGGGGTCTGCGGCACTTTTGACTGGGTGCACACAGACGAGGAGATGATTCTGAGTCAGTTGTGGGGAAAGCTCAGCCAATCTGGAAAGACCCCTGCGCTGTCAAACCAGACTGACCAGAATCGTAGAAACCAGTAATACCTCTGCCCGGGCTCCTGCTCCCCAGACAGGTCGGACCCCTGTGCCAGGGAGGGTGTGATGTTGCCCACACACTGGCTCCAGGTTCAAACCTCAACTCTGCTGCTCAAGAGGCAGGTGATGGGGACTAAGTAGTCACTTCAAGCCTCAGCTTCCCCTGTAATATAAGCCACATTCCTCTGCAGTATGCATCACTGTTAGGATAAGCAGGTGTCTAGCCTATCCCTGTGTGTTGAGTGCCAAGTGCATGGACCTCACATGGTGATTGTTAGGACTCCACGGTCCCCACCCATCCAGTGCTCCCTTTGGCTCTGTAAGTAGGTGATTGCATTTCCTGCAGCAAAGGGAAGAGTCATCTCCCCAGCCCATCAGAGTTGGGGAGTTTGGGGACCTGACTGATGGCTGTATTTGCACGGCTGTGGTTGTTCCATCTTCACCCCTTGTTTTAGACACCTTGACTCTTGGGGTCCACTGTCTAGCCAGCCATGATGCCCAGTAAGGGGGAAGAACAGGGACCCACCTGGGGTGGGAGACCAGAGCCTGTTAAACCCACTACATCTGAACATTCACCCCAGAGGGTTTGCAATTGGCCTCAACACTAGGAGTAGCTTTCAGAATGTGTGCAGCAGATGAACACCAGGCCCTTCTGGCTCTGAGAAGCCTCAGTCCTCTGTGTGCTAGGTGGGAGTTGCAAGGAGGTGGGTCTGCCTCACCCACACTGACATCTGGGGAGTCAAAACAGCTCCTCACGCCCTGCACAAGAGCAGCAGGAGCCCTGAGAGGGGCCTGGGACAGAATGGGGCTCCAGGGTCTTTCTGGACATGCAGGTGGCCCAGGGAAGAGGGTGCTAACTTGGGTAGAGAACACAGCATGTTGCCTGGCAGAGGCTGAGTGCGCGGTGCTTGCTGGCCCTGGGGCTGGCTGCGTGGAAAGTGCAGCTTTTATCGGAAAGAAAAGAGGACGATAACCATGAAGTAGAAGTCCGGTCACAGCAACTCCAGCTCCCAGGGCCCTCCGGCTACCATTGTCTTAGGAGTAAAGGGGCCTCTTCCGCAGCCCCAAACCCACACAGGCACCTGTCTTCCTCCTGACCTCCACACGCGTCCTTGCTTCCTGTGTGAGCCACAGCTTACTTCAGTCCTCCCAGGGCCCCGTCCCTTCTCCTCGGCCCCATCCCTGCCTGCAGGGCGAGGTCAGGAAGAGAGCCGGTGGTAGTCTCAGCCACAGCACAGCGCCTCTCCCCAGGGAGGAAATAAACACCGCCTTTTTAAGCCCAATAACAACACAGATTTGAGGTGTCAGGAGTGTGAGCGGGCAGCACATTGCACACGTGAGATTTGTGTCTCGCAGGGCAGGAGCAGTGGCCAAGCTCCCTGCCCCGCTGGCCTGTCTGTGTGACTGTGCCCCAAGATGGGTCTCAGCGAGTCACTGAGGCAGAGAAGAACACAGGATCTCCATGAGGGCCAAGGACAGAGCAGGAAGAGGAAACACCACACAAAAGCTTGGGAAACCGTACATGAAGGGGCTAAATTACTAAAAAGACCTGCCTGGAACAACTTTCCTGGGACTTTTGGGTACAGGAATGACCTAGAGTGACACTGTTTCCTGGTAAGTGGCAGAATCCCCTAGATAAGTGCCTCAAACAACTCAGGCTTTCTCCACTTGGAAGGTTAGGCAGGAAATATGTCTCCAAGTGACAATAATCGTTATTAATAAAAGTAATTGACAGTGATGACATACGAAGTATTGTGCTAGCCATCTTTACATGAGGCTGATGGTTTGTTTTGCGTATCAACCTGACTGTATTTAGACATTTAGTCAAACATTACTCTGGGTGTGTCTTTGACGGTGTTCGGGGGATGAGGCTAACATTTGAACTGGTTGTCTGAGTATTAAATATTGTGTTGCTGAAGACTGGGGGACTTCGCTCAATCAGTGAGAGGCTGCATCAAACAAAAAGGTAACTAAGACAGAACTCTTCTTGCTGACTGCTTTGAGCCTGGACTACAGTTTCCGACATCAAGACTTTGCTAGGTTCCCAGACCCTCAGATTGGGACCAGAAGCATACTACCCACTCTTCTAAATCCCAGCTTGTCCACTACAGATGTTGGCACTTATCAGTATTCATAATTGCCAAGTCTTTATCTGTCATCTATCTATCTATCTATCTATCCATCATCTATCATCTGTCTGTCTATCTGCCTAGTTACCTGCCCATCAGATGGTTCTGCTTCTGCAGAGATCTCTAATGCAAGGCCTGACCTCGTCTAGTTTTCATTAGGATGCTGTGAGGGAGGGGCTGTTGTTACGTGTTCTCTCTCCATTTTACAGATGCAGAATCTGGTTGAGGAATGCTACACAGCCTGCCTGAGGTTGCACACAGCCTGGAGCGCAATGCCGGGAATAAACCCGAGTTCCCCTCCCACGTGCCTCCCACACGCCGGGGAGGCTGCTCTGGGGACCACTTTACAAGACGGGCTAACTTGGCAGCCAGTCCACTGGGCCCGAGTCTCTCATCCCAGCTGCTCGTGATGATCACAAGGGGAGATTTAAACACTCTGACCGGGCCCCCTTCCACACCTAGGGAGTTTGAATCCTGTTGGGTCTGGGCATAAATAATCTCCGGTGGCTCAGGACAGCCAGGGCAGGCAGGAAGGGTGTCAGAAGGTCGGGTTGTGAGGGGCAGTGGGAGTCCATACTGACCTTCTGCCTGCAGGGCTCCGGCAGAGCCCAGGAAGGCTGGTTTTCTCCCGACCTTGGCATTGCTCTGCCTTCTCTGACTGCGCAGGGTCCCCACTGCACACCGTGACTGTCACACCGCACCCACAGCCGGCCAAACTAGCACAGCCTCTGTGCCCAAGGGAAAAGGGGCCGAAAGCCTTTTTTTTTTTAATTGGGTCAAGAGAAAAACAGAATTATAAAAAAATGCAAGTCATGGTGAGAGCTCCTGTCACTGCTCAGGCAGCAGCCATGTGCTGCTCTCAGGAGGAGAGCAGCCGTCTTGTAAGGGGCTGGGGTGATGGTGGCAGGTGAGAAACCCTCCAGCGTGCTGGCACTGCACTGGCCGCTTCCAGGCATCACTGCACCCTGGCCTCCTGACACCCACAGTGGGCAGCTGAGCTCAGGGCGAAAGGAGAGCTGCTAGGGACTCAGGTGACCCGGGACCCCTCAGGTCAGGGGACGTCCTCCTGTCAGCACCGGTGGCTGTGGGGGCTTTGCCCCTCTGCATGCCGGCCTCTGTGGCTGGTGTGCATTATGGTTTGGAAAAATCAGGAGAGAATGGCCCACCTGCTGGCCTGCACGTGATGCATGTGTCACTCGCCCTCCGGAGCTGGGAGGGGGACTTGCGAATTCTCCAGGGATCCTGGAGGTACCAGACTCAGCTGGGGTCAGCTTCACTTCCCAGACACTCCCCTTCATCTGCTTTGTCCCAGTCTTCCTGAGGCTACTCCCACACGCAGATGTAGACCCAGGCATTGTCGAAAGGGAAGCCTGGATGGCGGGGACAGGATGAGACGCTTCCAGGGTCACACCCCACCCCATGTCCAGTAGTGACAGTAGTCACTCTCATGTGCCACACAAAGGCTCGCGCCTTTGGACAGAGCTGGGGGCTGTGGGCCACCAGATAGATGCTGTGGCAAGCCAAAGGGACACAGCTGAGAGCCGGTCGTGCAGTTGGAGGATGGCAGAATGAGAACCATGTCCAGAACACAGCCTTAGCTCCCAGGAGGGCAAGTACATGAGCTAGGGACAAAGCGGGAAGGAAGTGGCCATCAGAGGACTGCAGGAAGGTGAGGTTAAACAGCACGGGGCCTTGGGCACAGGGCCTGGCTTCACCTCCTCCCTGGGGCTTGACCTGGCTGCTCCACACCCAGCCTCCCTCCACAGATGCAAGCAGCTGTCTTCGGTGTCTCACAGCTGCTCTTCTGGTGTGGCAAAGAGCTCTGCCTTGCACTGTTCAGTTTATTTTGTTGGTGCTTCTGATCCAGTGTTGAGCCTAATAAACTCTCACGGAGTTAGTGAGGTGAAGGCAACTGACTAGAAGTTGGGACCTCAGAATCTGACAGCTGGTTCCAACCAAAGTATGGGAACTCAAAGGAGGACACCAAAGAAGGAGGGAAACAAATTGCTTCCTTCGCTGCTTTTCATCCAAGAGTCACCTGACTGAAATAGAGAGATTGGAAAACAGGGAGAAACTGAAAAGAAATTTGAAAACTGGAAAGAAAGGATCACAAGGATAAAAGTAGTAAAAAAACAAAGGGAAAAAGAAAATCGAATCTAAGCAAGGCAGGGCTAACCTGGGAAACGGAGCAGGCCGAACACAGAGCCCAAAGGGATTTGTCAGTGAAGACGAGCTGATTGGCTTTGTCGAGATGAGTAAGGCGAAAATAAGGAGCCCTGGGCAGTGGGTTCCCTTAGAGGAAGCAGCAGTGGCTGACTCTTTGAGATCTGCTTGAACGAAGAGAAGCAGCCGGCACCAGAAGGAAAATAACCTTTTGTGGTTTGCGTCCCCTGGATTTTAATCCGTGCCCCAGTGCTGTGGCTGCTGCGTGTTTTAATTGACCACTCAGTGCTCTGGGCTTGCGCTTCAAAGTGATTGGTGTCAGGAGTGGGGCAGGTTTGTAGGCCAGAGAAATGACGAGACCCAGCAGAGACTCTTTCCATCCTTAAGGCGACGTAAAATAAAATTATACTGAAGGAAACAGAAAATCTCTGAACCGCAGAAGGAAGTGGGAAGCTAGGGAGCATTGAAGAAAGCATGAAGGTATCTCAGGATGTTTTCTTCTTCAGGCTCCTCAGCCTTCCGCATTTGGGAGTTCTGTGCTGCTGGGCTCAGTTTCACGAATGAGCGTGTGATGACGAGGGTCTGCTGAAATCCTCTCCTAATTTTGCTTTTATGTTCCTAAATGAAATCAAAAAGCAATGTCAGCAAACAAGAGTGAAGATGGGGTGGAGATGTTGGACCCTGGAAACAGAGTGACATGGGAATTACCTAGGAGCACGAGGATGAATGGTGGGATTTTCAGCGAGCTCCAAGATCTAACTTGAATTTGAAAGAAAAGCAACCCCAAGTTCGTCATCTTTTTTCCCACCCATGTTCTGCTACAGGGATGAATGGCTGAGGCAGGAGCGGGGCAGGTGTGGAGGAGACAAATGGCAGAGATTTTGTGACAAAGGGAGGTAGCGGGGAGCTAATGTGCGTGTAAGGGGCTCGTTACAATGATTGACCACGGAAGGGGAAAATGGATAACGTGAGGAGGTAAGGGGCGCTTAAGATGTTGGAGGAGTGGGGAAGGCAGGTGGTCAGAGTTGGGGTTCTGGAAGGAGGGAGCAGGACTGAGCAGTTAGAAGGTGGGTGAAGGAGGCTTTGCAGGGCTTAGCAACAGGAAGATCTAGGGTCTACAAGGGGAGGAGACTAAGGGACCAGAGGGCAGTGTGTTACAATATCGAAGACATCAAGGACTGCAGTGGGGACAGCCGGGAGCGTGGCAGAGAGCCAGGGCTCAATCTCGAACAGCAAGGGGAGTGGGCTGGGGTCAGAGATGGCTGCGAGCAGATGCGGGTCGGGGAATGGGCTCCGACTCCTGGGGCTTAAGTTAGCGAGTCTAGTAGGTGGCCTCACAGCTAGCCCAGGGGTCAGAAAGTGCATGGCTAACAGGTCAGAGCCACGCAGCTTCCCCTGAAATTGACTGTGGCCGGGGATACGGACATATCCGTAACTGATCCAGCCCTTTCTAGGAGGCTCCTTCACTCCCTCACCCTTGGGATGTGCCCCGGATGGGTCTGAGATGAAGGCAGTCTCTGCCCTGGATGGCTCCATGCCTAGGCTACCAGGGTCCTCCCGCCCAGCCCCACATGGCCAGACTGTGAGCTGCCACCCATCTCAGAGGGTGGACAGAGGAGCAGAAGCAGCCTCTCTCTCTCTCTCTCTCTCACACACACACACTATATTCAAGCAGTCTAATGGAGAAGTCTACTTAGATTCTGCGCTTTGAATTATACTTTCTAGCTTTCAGGAATACACAGTTGCTCACACAATAAAGACTTTTTTTTTTTCCGCTCTCCTCGGAGTAGCATTTTGATTACGTGAGTATATCATGCTTTCACTCACACATCCAACAAATGCTCCGCTTGACTGAAAAACAAAAACCTTGTCAGTGTGCTGACGAGTCACAGCCATGAGTCAGGCAGCCGAGGAGGCAGACCTCCCCCAACTTCCGGACCACCTCCCTGAGATCCCGGGGAACCATAGAGGACACAGCCCACCTTCCATGGGTGGCCGGGCAGAGAGGAGAAGCAGCACCTCTGGGCAGAAAGAGCAGAGGCCACCATCCCGTCCGGGGCAGCAGTGTGCTGCACCCTCTGCCCCATGCACGCCTGTCCTCTGGGGGTGTGGCCAGGAGCCCCGCATCATGCACACACTTACGCACACCCTCTTGCTTGTGCACACTCACATGGACACACCCACTCAAGCACACTCACATTCACATGAGCTCAGCCCTTTTCCTTTATAACTATGGTATGCAGGCTCACACAGGAAGAGCTGGAAGGAAAAAGATCCCCTCAACCCCAGCTCGCTAAAATGCAGACTCCATACCATCCGTGCCAGAGAGTGCAGACACTCAGGTCGAAGTGCTCAGAGACAGCACACAGGGATCTGGGGAGAGGTCCCACAATCCCCTTCAAAATCACCTCCCCCACGGCCTAAGGACCTCCCTTTGGCTCCACTATCTCCTGGTAGCACCACCCTGAGGACCCAGGCATTACCCCCAGGCTGCAGGCGACATTCCAGAGCTAACCTCGCAGCAAGAGTCTGCCTTCATACCTAAGCCTGGGCCATCTGAGCTGTGGTTTTATTTAGGAAAGCCATGATTTTCTCACAGTTCTTGAGCCTACACTCTTCCCATTGATATTTTAAACAACCAACTCACCCGTCCCAGGTGTCCCCATAGAGCAAGGGTCACCTCCCTGTTTCCCACAGCTGTGAATAAAGCGGGGTGGGAAGGGGCGCCAGGTGAAGGGGAGCTGGGATGGAACAGTGGGGGCAGCCTGGCCTTCCTCTGTGACAGACACTGACGTCCTGAGGGTTAGTCGGGACGGTGAGGAGGGAGGTCCAGAGCCTGTCTCACGTGCAGACTGTGCAACCGACCAAAGGAACCTGGGGGAGGGGGCACCCTGAGAAGCCACTCTGAGGAGGGTTGGAGGGGGGAGCGGGGGAGGGGATGGCTGGCTTTGTTTTGGGTTTTGTTTTGTTTCCCCTGGAACTTGAGGCCTGTGAAGGTGGAGTGAGGCTTGGATTTCAGCTCACAGGCGGTGAGAAGCCACTGGAGTTTTGACAAGAGTTGGGGGCAAAATAGTGTGGCAGCTGTGCCAAGGGTAGATGTGGGGGAGGCCATGCATGGGGTTTGGAGCAAGACAAGAGGACACCGTGGGGTGCCCACAGTAAGAACAGGGAGGTGAGGATAGAAGCAAGACAATTTGGTGGCATCATGTTTGGGCTTTGGGGTGTGTCTGATATGAGGGGAAGGGGGACAGGTTCAAACATGACATGGAGGGCAGAAGGAGACGCCACTGAGGCCCCCAGCCCAGAACGGCCGTGTGCTGTGATGAGTGAAGGGCTGAGGGGAAGGTTTCTCATCACTCAGGGCTCTTCCGGAAACAGTGGAGTTTCAGCTGAGGATCTGCCCCCTCCATCTCCTCCAGCCCAGCTCTGCTCTTCCTCCCACATTTGCCTGGGGACAAGGCCCCGCAGGCACAGTCACAGAAGCCAGAAGGTCAGGAGTCACTGCAGGCTCGTCCACCCACTCCCACCCCGTCCACATGCGAGGACAACTCTCTTCTCCACCTCCCGTCCACCTCCCTTACATGTGTTCACATCTCCGCCAAGAGTTGTGTTGGAATTTAATCCCATTGTGAATGATTAGAGTGGGTCCAGGAGGGATCTTAGCGAGGTAATTAGGTTAGAGGGCTCTGCCCCCGTGAATGAGGGAACCAGTCATGGATGAATGGATTTGTGAGTCGATGGGTTATCTCTAGGGTGTGTCTGTTAGAAAAACCAGTTGGTTCTGTCTCTTGTATGTGCCCTTTGGCCATATGATGCCCTACGTCACCTCAGGCTCTGCAAAGAGTCCCCATCAGCAAGAAGAACCTTACCAGATGCAACCTGGGACCTCCCAGCAGGCAGAATTGTGGGCTGAATAAACCTTTATTATTTGTAAAATTTCCAGTCTGTGGTGTCCAGATATAGCAGCAGAAAACAAAGACACCTCCATCTTGCCTCCTTCTGATTTGTCCGATGTGTCTGTGGTGCTGCCACGTCCCCACCCGCCATGGCTTTGCAACCCTTTCTCCCTGCCTGGAGCAGCATGGCCTCTCTCCTCACCTGGAAGTGGCCAGATGTCTGTTACAGGTACTGGCAGAATTCTAGAGGAAAGAACAGCAGAAAGTCCAAACTCCAGACCCACAGGTCACACTCCCCATGAGGCTTCACGGCTGGGATGACTCATAGGCACTGCAGATCCGACCTGGCCCAAACCAAGCCCTCCATTTCCTCCTCCTGCACACCACCCCGAGCCTGCCCCTCCTCTGGGTGAGTGGCACCCTCATCCAGGAACTCGAGCCAGCGTTCTGCTTCTTCCTTTCCCTTCTTCACAGCCCTCTACCCAGCCCTCTTTCCCCCCTCACAGTACCCACACTTCTCCTCCACTCACCCCACTGGTGCCCCAGCCACTATCATCTCCAGCTGGGTCTCTGAGCTAGTATGGCTGTCACCCAGACTTCCACCTTTGCTCTGCTCTCACCTACCATCCACGCCCAGATTAAAGAACGTATTTCTTTGCATTTTTAGTTTTATTTCTCTTTCGAGGATGCAGTGTATTTACACAGATTAAAATGCACACAGTGAAAAAGGCCTAGAATCTAGATCCCATGAGGAACTTTGACTAGGCTACAGCAAAAAGATAAATAACCCTAATCATAAAAGTGGACAGAGGACTTCAACAGAAATTTCTCCAAAAAAGATACACAAGGGTACAAACATCTCAGGAAAACATGGCCAGCATCACTGGTCATTGAAGAGCTACAAACCAAAACTCTAATGAGAAGCTGCTTCCCACCCATCAGGATCTGTCACAGTGAAAAAGAATAGCGAGTGTTGGCAGGATGAGGAGACTGGAACCTGTGTGCACTGCTGGAGAGA